>KI423524.1:0-19760 GCA_000473375.1 Anopheles culicifacies | reverse complement strand
CTTCTAAATCGACGCTGTGTGTATTCATCCATATGCGTATTTGTAAATGTATGCAAATGGTCACAATAGTAAGCGAAGGGTGCGTTCTTCTACGTTGGATCATTGGACGATCATTAGTGCAGATCGTCATTCTATTGAAGGTTGTCTGGACCAAAGTTTTACGGTGTATGTATTTCGTCCTTTTGCCATCAAAGTGACGAAGTTAGCGAAATCAAAACATTTTGCATATTTTAATATAGTCTTGGAAGATCCTTTTATATGTTCACAGCATCTTAAGTAAAACATGGAAAATAAAATTTCAAATCAAATTCCAACTATAACATAGTTTTCAGTCATTTTCTGTTAACTGCTACTTACTCTAACCTAAAAGTTTAGCTGTAACGCTTGCACTGGTAAATACAATCAAAGAAAAGCGAAAAAGGCCAAACTTCTGCGGTTTTAGAAAATATCAAAATAAGAATCTTAAACAAATCAAACTATTTAATTCATTAATTGATGTTGAATGTTTATCGAATTGATTTAAAGGATAGTAGATTGATTAATTGAAATTTTTCATATCAATTTGCAAAACCAAAACATGAAAAACGCAAACATGAAAATTTCAAGTAATGAACCATTCTTGTAAACATTTCAAATTTTGAATGAAACACGTTTTAGTTTCATGTTTCCGTAGTTCATAAAGTTTTTGTTCTTTGCTAATAGCAATTAAATTTAGTATAATCTTCTTCTTCTTCTGTGGCTCTACAACCTCAAGAGGCCTGCCATTTCTGACTTTCATGACTTGAATGTGTACCCGCAGCAGGAAAGTCATTCCTGCGTACAGTGGAACGGCCCGAATAGGATTCGAACCTCGGTCCTGCCCGTTAGGATGATATACTTTTTATACAAAACCACTCACATTACGTTCCATTCATTTTACGTAAAGAGCCACCAATTCTTAAGGGTTCTGTTTGTATCTTTAAGATACATTTTCTTACACACCTTCTCCTAATGAAGGCATCGTAAAAAGCACCGAAAATCCCACAAATTGCGCTTAATTAACTACTTCAGGCAAGCGCAAATTGCTTCATTGATTGCATTAAATGAAAGTAATCTACCTTGCGTAACACTAGCGTCAGGGGTTTATTTTTGCGAACCTATCTAACCCCTGTTTTGGCCGAAGACATTTTACGATTTTTACCAGCCGTGGTCATAAAGCTTGTTTCCCATCAGGATTGCCGGAACGTGCGAAACATTTACGGAATTAAGTGCTATACAAAGAATTCGCGAGAAACCGTGCGTAGATTTGGTGCTCAAGGGGTTTCAAGTGTTCCAGTAGCAGAGAATAACCTATTGGATATAAACCATTACAACGATCATTTTTTATGTAAAAAATACCTAACTAAAATCTGCGCTCCTACGTTCTGCACCAAGGAGAAGTGCAATTTTGCAACGATTCGTTTACTAAATGATTCTTCCATCGACACTATTCCCTTTTCCCACGCACACAGCAGCACGGCCCAAACTAAAGCGCCCATTCATCATTATGCAAATACTGGTACTGCTCTCGTTAATTTGACTTATCATTTATCTCACTAATTGATTTTCTCCGACCAAATGCCAAATGACGTGCCTCGCGCTTACGGCGGGACGTTTCTTCCATTTGGATGCTGCCTCAACCCGGCCTAACGGAATTGATCTGCTCGCTTCTTCTCGATATCGGTAATTTATCGTGCAAAAACCATTAATTGTTCGGTGCTTTGCTAGCTTCACGTGTGAGGTTATTTCAGTCAGTAACGTAATTCTTTTATGATGGGATTCAGTATTCATTCAGTGATTCATGTTACATTTTATGTAACGAATTCGTACGATTTTGATGTATCCAATAAATGTTGGGTTAAGCTACGAAAATGTTTAATATTAAATCGTTTACAAGTGAACCACCCACTTTACGTCCAATATTTGCCATTACTCTAGTATCGATACTTCTTACTAACACACCTTCTTCACCTCACCTTCACCTTCTGACGGGGATGGTTCGGTTTGTCTTTGCTCTGGTTTTCCATGCCAATGGTTGGTGCGCATTAATTTACGTCCAACACCACTAATACCCGTCTTCGAAACGGCAACGACAAGATAGGTATGAATTGAACGGAGCAAAATGGAACAGTGTGGGAATTGTAATCGCCAGCTCCTGTTTATAATGCCATTTAGCTTTCAACAAAAATATTATATGGGCTACAATAAGTAAAGCAATGCTAAAATTATTGAATTTAAAATATAAAAAAATGCTACATTAGTGATGCTTTAATCTTCCATCGATAAGATCGATAGATAATAAGCAAATAACAGATCTAAAGTGAGCAGTTCCCATTCCATCGGTGCAGCAAAACGTTGCAGTACACTGTAAATCGCTAGTTCCCATCTTGCCCTTCGAACGGCGAAATGCAATCCTCCACGATTCGTAAATGAGGTTTCGAGAACGATTTTTCCGACGATAGTAGCGGTAGTAGTAGTATTCGTAGTATCCTCTGCATCGGTAAAACGTCTTTCCATTCTGTCTCAACATAGCTTTGCAACCACCGCCAGTAGCAGCTTTCCAATGCCAAGGCAATCGGAGGGACCTAGAATTTAGGAAAATAGGGGCGCTGGAACGGGTGAGTATGTACAAGCTCGCCGGATAGAAACGAGTGTCTCGGTTCGCGCTGTATTTATTTATATTTGATGCTGATGAGATGTAATTCATCTTTCGAATCATTAATCACGATACCGATTATGTTCATTTCACTTTGAGCGACGTCGTTTGCCCGCACCACAGAGCCCGCCAGCCGAAGGAAACAATGCTATCCATCGGGGAAAGGAAAGCCAGCGGGCAAGGAATGGAACGGAGCATGAAAAAGGGATGATTGTCTTTATTTTTTTGCATGCTATGACCTTTGATTAGTCGCAATACTGGAATAAGAAAAGCGTTTCCGCTGCTTGTTTCGAGTGAGTTGGAGTAAACATGCTAATTGCCCCATTCCTAATGCTTAGTTCAATTTTCTCAACAGATGGTTGGTTGGAGCTATGAGAATATCTTTAATAATGAAAATTTAGTTGTTATTAATTAAGTTAACTTTAAATGAAGTATTTCATGGCGCAAACTTAGTGCAAAAGATAAAATAAACTTTCTTAATTCTGTTATTTAGTTCGCTTAATTAATGTTTTATTGAATGCTTAACTTACTTATTAGAATAAAAAAAGTTGATTGCTTCAAGGTAGAAAAGAAAAAAAATTGTGCATGTTTTTTTTCAATTTTAATTACTGTAACTTTTTCACGCAACGGCTGTATAACAGCATACAACATCTTGCGTAAAACATTAGTTTGCTATAAATTCGGTTTCATAGCGCGTTATGGCAAACGTATCAATTGCACAGGTGCTCTTGGCTACCAACCACGTGTTTATTATCGAGAGCAACGAGCATTCGGGAACATTATTTTGAATTATTTCTGCCATATTTGCTCCGTAACTCAATTGCGAAGTAAATGAATGCAACATAAAATAAACAACTAGCCAATTTTGGAATTAATGAAAGCATGTTTAAACGCGCTAATGCAAACCAAGATTAATTGTATTCACAAAAAGCGTATTTTATCGAGGATTTTGGTTTTATTTGCTGGAGGATTACAATGTTGTAAAAAAAAAATCTGTTTACCACATGTCGGCTCGTTTTCCTGAGAAATATTAGTATGAATTGTTTCAAGCTCGTACATATATTGATTTGTAAATTAATCCCCACGGTTATGTTAAAAATTTAACTCGTTTGACCAACAGTTTCCGTACGACTTTCATTCACGCTCTCATAGAATTCGTCAATTATGTTGCGTAACTTCCGTTTTTCCTCCTCGCTTGCGAATGAATACCCGACAGCATTTCGCTGCAACTTCACTATCTGTTCATTGGAGAGATTAAACGTTTTCGCACAAATTTGCAGCTCTTGCGACAAGCTCGTTTCGAATACACCGAAATCGTCCGTCTGAAATCATCAATTCGCCATGAGAAGAAACAAAAATTTAAGCAAAAGTTAAGATCGCATTGTAATCGTTCATTGATACTTACACATACACAGACGGGTTGTTCCATTTTCAGTAACTTTGCAACATGATGAGCATCATACGATGGGACAGTTTTGCATTTTACATTGCTCGTAAGACAACACTCAAATGGAATCTTATGCTTACTAGCAAATGCGAGATTATCCCCTATCGCAATAGTTGTAGAATATAGGGAATTATAGTGAAATATAGAGAAAAAGCCTTCTAGAACCTACCTTCTATGAATGTCCCGTGCCCGATACGGTCTACACCCAGCGCAAACATTTGCTTTACCTCCTGCACGTCCTCAAACTCGCCACAGTGCAAAGCTAAAGGGAAACCGTGCTGCCGTGCCTTTTCCAGTGCTGGAACAAAGTCAGTAAACTGGGTACCGAACGGATTGCCGCTCAAATCGAACGCAACCATTGTTCCGGGAAATTGTGCGTTCAGTTCGATGGCAAGGTTAACGTTTTCCATCGCTTCCAAGACACCCTTCGAGCGGTCGATTGAGGGCAATAGTTTCACTATGATTCCGGACTGGTTTTCGTTTGTTTTTCTGGTAAAACGTACCGAATTTCGACAACGTTAATTTAGTTGAACCTTTCCATTCGTTAAACGAATGAGTTACAAAACAGGCAATCTATATGTACCTTATCACTTCCAGCACCGTGGAAAGATATTCTCGCTTTGACATTTGGGCCGTTGATCTTGGCGTTGTCCGGAGCTCCAAGTAAATCACGTTATCGTTGGCAAAGTCTTCAATAACGCGCTGCGTCGCACGTTCGAGAGCCTCCGAACGATCCGTCAAATCGTGCGCGTATTGAAATTTCTTAAAACATCTGCATAGAAAGGGTGGATGTTTTTTTGTTTGGTCAATCATGTTTACCATCAGCTTGACAAACAGCTGAACTTACTCCTCTAGGGTGAGAGATTCTCCATGTAAAATTTTGTAAAAGCAATCATCGATTCCATTCGGTAGATCCTTTCCGTACTTCATCTCACGCAGCTCAGCCAATGTACTGTTGCTGAGCGATCCATTCAGATGGGCATGCAACTCCTAGAAATAATGCACAGTGTTACGTTGGAGCGATCATGCATAAACATGATTTTACTTACGATCTTTGGTACGAGGCGATAAAAGTCCATCGTGATGTGAACGATTGTTTCTGCCGGCTTTTACGGGAATCATCAAGAACAAAACAAATCACGCAGTGACGTTTGATCGACATGCCACACTTTTCGAAAAAGGCGCCAACTGTTTGAGTTGTTTGAATTGAACGTTAAATCGATACAACGTGTACCTTTTCAAAACAATTCATAATAAGAACGAATTTTTCTAGCACATGTTCTGCTCCATATTTATTTGATTTTAATATCTTAACATTCCAGGGTTCCAGGACAATTGTTTGTTTGTTGTTTTTTTCTCCTATGGAAGTTAATATGATGCCTGCAAGTACATACATTCACACATTTTGATGTAACTTCGACATGACCGAGCTTCCTGCAACATTCATCTCTTCTTACTTTCACCAACAAAACAGTTACGATTTTATTTTATTTGTTGCTGTAATTCTCACTGTACACATGAGCATATCCATCAATCATGGTCTGGCAGTTTTGGCGACCTGTGTATATTATAATTCTCCTGTGCATGTGTTCTGAGTGCGTGGATATGGTTTTTTAAACTGGGCACATCATTCCATCGGAATGGTCTCAGCATTTGAACTGCGTGCCGTTGCTACAATAACATTTGCTTTCTTTAACAAAATCAGCAACCTCTTTTGTGATATTTTTCCCCGCTCAGCATCTAGCTTTTTTCCTGCAATGTGTGGCTTTCGTATTTTCGATTATCCTTCCTAACAATTTACTTTTCAAAACTGTAACTTTAGCACTTGATGCTGCTCTTGTTGCTGCTGTCCAATAACAAATGTATGTTTATCACCGTTTTTTTACGTCTCGTGCCCTGGCCTAAAGGATGCAATGCTTGCTTCTTATTTATGTGTATATATTACTTTTATACAAAACTAAATCAATTCCAGTAACGAGGAAACAATCGAATCAATTACAAAAGTGTACAAAGCTAAATGAATCTTTTATAACCGATGAAAAATGGTAGCTGTTTTGGCATAGAAAAGTATTCGCATATCAATTATTGTCGCTCGCTTGGATCAATTATACAGTACGGTTAAAGGTTGATGGGGGAAAAGTATCGGTGAACGGTTGAACGGTGAAGCGATTGTCCGGCAACGTAACAAACAGAAATGTACGATTTTGCTATAAGCTTTGCGTATCGTTCCTTAACATAATATGCTTCCAACAGGACTAAACTTTATCGACTGTTACGCAACAAAGAGAACACACATTGGCCATTGGCAATTGATTGGAGGTTTTTCGCTAAAAGTTGAACCTTGAATTTCTTCACCTTTCTTACTTGAACCGAGCAAGAGCCTTGCATAAAGGGATACATAAAACTTCCAAACATACGACGACTTTGTTGTTCATATCGTGTGAAATACTACCGGTGTGCAAGTTCAGCTTCGATTTGTATCTGCCACATTTGCTCCAGCAGGTGAAGAGTTCTACATGTTATGTTCTGGTTTTGCTACTCCTACTCACAAACTATTCATGGACGATGCGCTATACATCGCTATTGCGTGTGTCACACTAGGTAATTGGTTCTTTCTGGTGCTTAATATACTATTAGTTTGTACAACGCAAGCTCTAAACAGCTGCCTGACAACTGTGGGGAGTGTGGGCCGGGGGAGGCGAGAGAGTCGAGGGAAGAACATCTTCTACAGTCTAATAACCACGTACGTCACAAGGTTTAGTTAATATGCTATGTACGATCTGCTATTGCTTTCGATTTTATCTCTGGTTATGTGCCCGGTTTTGCTGCGCATTTTCAATTGTTCAACTAAAAGAATCTTTGGTTCTTAATATAAAGTGTATCCTCTGTGCATCATTCTGTGGATTTGAACGTATTACAATGCTTCGAATTATGCTTTAAAAAGTAGTTACTATTTTTATGTTTACGCAAATTATACATATACTTTTAATACTTTTAAATATACGATACTGTAACGCAAGATGTTTACCGTACAAATCTATCCTGCAGTTAGATAATAGTTTCGGAGGACCTTATCTTTTCGTTTGTAATGGCAGACTAGAAATCTTACAATCTGTTGAATACCTTGTCTTGGACCTGTATAGCTGCGTATGATATTTAATACAAATATATTATTATTTAACCCTGTTCGAATTCTTTTGCTTACAGTTGAGTTTGTTTATTCCTTGTTTGTTTGTTTGTTTGTTTGTTTGCACACACCATGAGATGTGTCACGTTTCAATTCAAACGGTTTGGGAGGACATTGCATTTTCAGGACACTACGTTACGCGTATCGTCTAAAACAAAGGTTAAAATCCCATTTAAAACATTATCGAAACTATACTTCAGTGAAACCTAAAGTAATGGAACAGAATTTGAATGATATTTTCATCGTTTTGGCATACATCACAGATATTGTTTTAGTTTGATAAGTTAGTATAGTTCAGTTTGCTGTACTTGCGTAGAGCTACATTTTGGTTGCTTTAAAGTTACCTGAAGCAGAGTTACCGTAGCAAATAATGCTCAGCAGGTTTGGTAGGAGTTTTACCATTGTTTTTCACCCCATCTTATTTATGGTAAGAATGTTTGGTTTTGTTTTGTATAAGATGAGTTTTTGAAAATTACCATCCAATGTAATGCACTGGAAACGATATCTAACGCTTTTGGATATACACGCTACCTTCTATGAACGTCCTACATCGCACTAAGTGCGATCATCTCTTCTTAGTTTACACGATTCCACTTTTAACTTTTCCTTTCCTTTCCTTTCCTTCGGTAGCTAATACAAGGAAAGAAAGCTAAATTAGCTAACAGAATATAATAATTAGAACGTTTGTAAAGATTCGTTGACTTCTGTTAACATCTGTACTACTTCAGATCAACATTCCTAGAACAATGCTACAATGTTGTTACCGCTCCGCTAACACAATGTATCTGGATCATTTTGATCACCCAATACTTTATTTTGCATGCTTAGTGGATGTTCTTTAGAAGAACAAGGGAAACAATGGAAATCAATACTGCTTTGGTTTTACGCAAACGGGACAAAAAGTGTCCCCTAATAGTGCTAGCGGGAACTCTTGTTACAATCAACAAGTTCTAGAGTCATGATGAGTTCTTTTGAATCTTTGCTAGGTAGCAGATTTAAGCGATCATTCGACTTTCTAAGTTAATGTCGCTATTTGTATAGTGTCTCTAAAGCTAAGCATATCCTACTGTTCCTAAGGGGAATTTCCGTTCAACATTCAAGCGTCTGCGACGAGAGGTGAAACATGAGATATAATTTGAGTTTCTTATTCGTTGATAGAAGCGTCTCAGCCACAACAAACAAAATGCACACCGAGCTACCGAAACATAATCGGAAATAAAACAAACAACACACACACATTGTAGCATACTTCGATGGGACACCATTGGCAGACTTATCGAACTGAACACCATAACACGCGGTTATACATTATCAACAACAGCTTGCTATCACGAATCGGATGACTCATTTCGCAGCGGTTGGGAATTTTGCCATAACATTTCGCTTTGCTCTTTTGTGTGGTTGTCACCTATTGATTGATACCGGTAGCGTTTCGGCGGCGTCTAAAGACGAGAGCAAATATTGACCGTAACCGCCACCATCTGCTACGCCGCCTTGGGTGTATCTTTTCGGAGCTGGATCCACCATTCAGCGTCTAGAATATTGGTAAGATTAGTAATCGGCGGCAAAACGAGGCGACAAAAATCAACAATAAGTTGATACTTTCTAAACATAAACTTTAATAAATTATAATGTTTTGAGATTAAATTGCACCGAAATCAATACATATCAAATGTGTTATAATTTTGCATGTTTGTACGTTAAATTATACTCAAAGTTAATTATATTGTAAATGTGTCTCTTCGCTTACCCGTTGTTCCTCTTTTCGTCTTATCTCACGCACCAGTGAGAAAAACGCCTCATCGATGTAGTGTCTCAGGGCGGCCGATGTTTCATAGAATGGGCATCCGAACTGCTTTGCCAGCGTTTTACCCTCCTCCGTCGTTACTTTTCTTTGCGACTGCAAATCCAGCTTGTTTGCTACCAGCACTAGCGGAATATCCTCCGTGAGCCGCACACGTGCAATCAACTTTCGGTACTCGGATGCTTCCTGAAAGCTGTGCCGATCCGTGACCGAGTAGCAGATGATGAAACCCTCCCCGCAACGCATGTACTGGTCGCGCATGGCAGTAAACTCCACTTGTCCGGCCGTGTCCAGTATGTCAAGCAGTGCGGCTTCTCCATCAATGACGGCCTGCTGTTGATAAGAGTCCTCAATCGTAGGATCATGATAGTCCAGGAAGCTGTGGCTCACGAACTGTAGGGTAACGGCTGGAAATAACGAGCAAGCATAGGTTAACAGGTTAGTTATTTTAAGCAGCAACAGTTCGAACCATCATATACAGCGGATGGTGGAAACGAACGATACGATTGATGACGCACGCCCCGAACTTCGTGTCAATCGACCATCATAGGCGACATAAACAAAAGACACGGTAATGGTGGGTAGGACTCGCCAACCATAGCGAAGGGCTAGAGAAAATCATAACCGAAACAACCATGCGAGCATAGCTCTGGGAAGATACCGTGTCTCGTCCGCTATCTAACGATGACAAATGTTGTTGTGTCTCGCTCAACAGTTGGAAGGACGACGGCACGGACGAAAGGAAGCGAGCCAGTCGTGGATCGATACTACTATTCACGTCACTCGTTAATCTCCCCCGTAAACAAATGCGTGCGTTGGCGGTGTTTGCGCTTTAACGCCCACCTCTGATCGAAGCGGAGAGATGTTTAATTTTTCTTTTTCGTACATTTTCCCTGCACCTATCGAAGTTTGCAGGAAGCATACGGTCAAACCTTTCTTTCCAGTAGAGGTGGAATTTGTGCTATTACATTTGTCTTTTATAGCAGTCGAGAACGAATTTCTTACCCGATTTTCCGACGCCCCCGTCGCCCAGGATGACAATCTTGTACACCCGCAAACCGCTCCGGGTCGTCAAGGGGTTCGTAGGTTGCTTTGAATTCTCCCCACTGCCATCCGTTTTGACCGGGTTGTACTCGATGGATTGTGCCCGATTTTTCTTCCGTGCTGTGCAGCCTGAGAAGTCGCCTGCCATTCCAGCACCACCTGCTGCTAATCGTTATGCTAAGCTCAAAGAAATGCAATTCGGACAGATTCCGACCTCTGGTATCGCCGTTTACGTTGGAAGATGTTTAATCTCACTGGTAACTACTATCGTTTCTTATCGCTTGATTAGCTTGCTGCCAATGCCCCAAGGAATCAACCGTATTATGCTACCACTCTGTCGGGTTATCCTTGGAAGATGGTACACTACACTTGAATGCTGCTTATGCTTAATCTCACTATAATCGTGGACACATTTCGCTGAACAACTTCGCTGTTCAAGCACTACACGGAGCGCACTACATCTTCAGAGACGTTCGAGGGTTTTTAACCATTCTTCCCGTTGAAGGAGTTCCTCCTAATTCCCTTGGTGTTGGACTGAGTCCTTCTAGGATACAGAGGCTGAGTTTGTATGAGTTTGTGTCTTGTTTTGATTGACGTTTGACAGTGGCTCGTAAAACAAGGGCTGTACGTTTACTGTGAGTGCTCCAGTACTGCGATTTGAAATTTTGGACTATGGGCTGCAAAGGAAATTCGGTTAACTCACACATATCCGACTCAACTTGCAGTTCTGTTACGCAGAAAGGTTACGAAAAGAAATAAACATCAAGTTGAATGTTTCAGTATGTTTTTGAATTACTAGGGCAGATTAATTTCGATGTTAAATCCCAAGAGTGTCAATATAATAATTTAGGGAGAATTTAAAATTCCATCTATCGAAACCCGCAGAGAAATAGCTCTGTTGAAGATCATTTGGTTTGTTGATGCACTGCAGTTGATAGCTATACAGAGAAGAATTATGCATATTTATGTTAAATTCTAGAATAGAGACCTGAAAGTTTATGGTAGATAAATACACCAGAGATCATAGAAGAGTATGTTACTTTTACAAAATATTGATAAAAAATCGTTCAATTTCAACGACAATTAGCATCCATACGGAGAAATTAAGGAACACTGGAATTCAGATTTTACCACACTTTTTACTGATTAACTTTTCTCGGGTTTGTCTTGAATAAAAGGCTTTTCGGTTTTTTTTTTGAAAACATAGGTTTATTTCCCTTTACATTCCATAATCCTTTAGCATTCTGCGATCGTTTACATAATCAATAAAGTTTTAAAAACATTTTCCGAGGGATTGTTGTTTTTTTTTGTTTCTTATTTGTTTGTTAGCTTTCACTTCTTTTTCCAGCTTTCTTTACAGTGTTTCAGTTCCTGCCGTTCTGTGTAACTGCCAACAGTTGCTTCCCCTTTTCCTGTCTCGCAGCAAAAGTAAGAGCCAGCAAATAGTAGTTTACTAAGCTTATCAAAATCAAACCAAACAAAAACTCCACGATGAGATACAAACACTTTTCTGGCCTGTTCCCGGCCCGTAAAACGGTTACCGATTCCGTGTGCCCCAGTGCCTGCTAAATAATCGTGTTGATTTGCTTCATTTCGTTTCTCTTTCTTTCTGGCTACCAATCATCAATTGTCCACCGTTTCGCGTGCTCATCTCTAGGTTTCTCTTATTCGGCAACATGTATATGCGCTAGTACGATACCTTTTTCTTCTGTTTTAATTCAGTTACGAATATCGATTCCACTTTAAAACAAACATTTGTCTTCTTCCACCACCATAGCTTTTCCCGTTTTGTTTTTCATTACGGTTTTATTACAATATGCTTTTACTTTGTGTTGCCGTTTGTTTTTTTTTTGTGTGTGTGTTTATTCAGTTTAATAATTAGTTAATTTTTATCTATGATATTTCTAAGAGATGTACGATGTCGCGCTTTTCGCATGAGTGAAAAGGTGTGTACGATTTATAGCTGTATTTGATCACTGCGTCAGTTCCCAAAAAATGATCTGTACCGATGAGTCATGTTACTGTGCAAATCTGTATGAAAATGTAGCTTATCTTCTGCCCATATTGGCTTGGATTGTATAATTGATACGAGCTTTGATTAATTCTAAAAGTTTCTGCGGAGTTTGCTCACTGCGTCTGTGTCAAATGTGGCAATGTTTCGTGTTTCGTTTGTTCACCTTTTTCGTTTGTATATGTGATTCTATTATGTATATGTATATATATGTACCATCACAAGCGTAACGCCAATCTTTGATTTGCCCTTTCGGTATGATTTTTTTTTGTTATTTTCTGGTTGATTTTCTTTTATCATGTTAGCACTATACAGCAAAAAATGGTAAATTTGTTGGGGTTTTATTCAATCGCGGCTCATGCGGCTTTGACTATTGACACTTAATTGTGGAAATTTGTGTTCTCGAAAGCATACAACTATGTAGGTTTAGTTATGATGTTCCTTAACAGTTATCACCACATGCAATATGGTTGAGGGACGTAGAAGGAGAGTTTTGTGTTATGGTTTAATGCGATAAATTTCATTATTTATATATATCAATCAATGGTACGGGAAGGCGCTGAAAAGCCTTTCCTACTCGGCACAATAATACCATTCTCAATACCACGGAAGGCGCACAAACGTTGCGAATGCGAACTCACAAAAAAATGTCTCAAAACGGAACCGTTCAAGCAGCAATCGTGATTCTCCCCTATTTGTCAATGCATTGCCCAAATAATCATTCTCAAGTCTAGAAAAAACAGTGGTGGTGCAAATATTAAATTACGAACAAACAATAGATACAACTCTTTTCTGCAAACAAATCAAAATTAGGAACGCAATGTCCGTTACCGACCCATTTGTTTATTACACAAATGTGCCAAACAATCAACGGACATAGCGAGCAGAACATGTAGCATTTGTTGCTGTAGTCATTTAGACTCCTAACTATCTGCACAACGGTGTCGTTCCGTAACAATTGATAGAATAAGCACACACTGGATGTTTCTTCTGGCACGGGTGCAACGGAAAACAAACATGTTTACTAATACGCGTACGCTCCGCGGCAAAAGTACTTCGAACGATAGTGTTCAGTAAATTTCAATAGCTTCTGTAAAAGGCCTATCTCTTTATCTAAAAAGCGTTATCAATTTTTTATGTATAACATCGTCTCCGTAACCATCACCATCAGCTGTTTTCATGTCCCTTAGATCGAGTATGAATAAAAGTAGCAGTAGTTGTAGTCTTAGTAGGATTAGTAGTTGAAATAGAAATTATTATAGTTCAATAATATGTATAATGGCTACGCTCGCTCACTGTTTTTGTGTGCATGTTTCCCTCTCCGAGCAGCTGTGTGTGTTTCAGTCCAGATGATTTTCTACGGTTCTGCCGAGCTTTTCTTTCCCACACAACGGGATTGCTAAATAAAGATCTTAGATTTCAATACATCGGCGTTTCGATACTTTGGAAAAATAAAGTCATTCAAAATGGCAACGTGACAGGCCATTCACAGATAACGACCGACCACCACCGGATTATCTGTCGCTTTCTTCTTTCAGTGCGTGTAAAAGGAGTAAAGAATTCCATACCTGCATTAGTTGCCGGAATTGTAAAAGGTTTGGTGGGGAGGTTTGTGTGTGTGTGGTGAGTGGATTTATAAATTTTCAAACTTGCTTCCCTTTCGCATCTCGTATTCCGCATTTTCCACTATACCCATATTGCACGGAGAGAATGGCCACGTGTTGTCTGCGATCTCGGTTAATCACACGACGATTGTGCGCATCCCATTTAGGACTGAACGTGATTAGAGCTAAACCACACAGGGTAACTGCAGCCAGAAAACGGCGTTTTTCGGGTTTCGTCTCCGAGTGCAATACGCTAACAATGATTGGGAATCAAAATCCAATTATATGCGAAACACCTTTTTTACGAGATGGACACAACACATCAATAACAACAGCGAGGAGTTGTTGTTGTATTACAAAGATGACATTTTTACGCAATGCACCGAGAATACCAAAATTACTACTTAAATATATATGCTAAAATACCCGATTTTTGTCAGTGTAGTAGTGTAGCTAGAGTTCTACACAAATATTCCTGGGAACGCTTCCCTTCCCAACTATGTTCCTCCTTTCACCTCCCTGCTGTCCCTCTCTTTTTCTACGTAGGCTTCACCCTCAAAAAGATACACAAGGATCACATCAGTACGACTGGCTCGAAACAGGACACCACAAGAGTAGGGCATAGTGACACTAAGAGTACACCGAACATTGCATCCCCGCCAGACACTACCTTACTTTCTAGCAGTGTTGCGTATTGTTCTAGCCACAGAAACAGGGACCACAGTCATACGCGCTAAAATCCCAAAACACCTGTACTGCCGCACGTAAACATCACAAACTGTCCAAAAATATCTAAACATACTAAAAAGATACACCACATACATACACAACGTAACAGATGCTGCCAAACCAAAACGGTGGTGCAGCAGCACTGTAGTCGAGGAGAGCAGCCTGTTGTCGGATCGATGGATCGTTCGCTCACAAACTTATGCACTTGCTGTGCGCAGAGTTTCATCGCTGAGTAGCTGCGCGTATCAAACGATTTGATCATATCTGTTTCACCATTCCCAAAAAGTCCGAGGTATCCTGCTGATTATTTTGATCTAAATACCGTACCAAACTTCTCCGTTGAAGTACAAGGTGATAAACTTCTAAAACGAAAACAAAAGTAAACATACAGATTTACGGTTAGCGCTTCGTTCACATTTTATACTTTCCATTTACTCACCTGTTCACAATTTTCTTGCCAGTTAAAAGCTCCAACGCAAAGGGTCCTCTGGAACTCGAATACCTCGAACGGGATATACTATACCACATCCATAGAATAGAGTTAAAAACATCCTGGTGTCAATTTGTCGTGTGAAACTTAGGAAAAAAAAACCACGGTCCGTCGTTTCTTCATTTCCGTTCAACGATGTAGCAATACAGAATCACATTCAGATGGCAATTATTCTTCGAACGTTCTGCAAAACCTTTTCCACATCTTCCATATACAGGCGACACCATCACCACCACCATTATTACCACGAAGACAATCGGATTGATGTTGATGATTATGTGTGTTGTGTTTTGTTGTTTCCATTTATCATTGGTTAGAATTTATTCTTCTGCATTCTTTTTTTAAAATTCTGACTCTTCCTCGCGCTAATCTGTGTTACCCTATTACTATCCTAAATCCGTTTCAACTTTCCTGTCCGTTCTCATCGACAATTCGCCAATTGTTTCCCCAACGTTTTCCAGTTTCATTGCCAAACAAGTATAATATATATATGTATGTGTGTGTTTGGGATACGCGTGACCCCACTGCTTCTTTATCCGATACCGATGGTTTGATGTTAAAATCCGAATACAGCTGGTTGTCTACCTTGTGAGCTTCGCAGCGGACGTGTATAGCAGAGTATGGTCAGATTTCGACATATTTTCTACCGATTTGCTTGTCCAGCACAATCAAGTAGAGAACATCAAATGGTAAGAGCAACGGAAAGTTGTTGCAATCATTTTTGTTTTGCCTTACACCTCTACACCCAAGCCATAGTGCCCGTTGCCGGGCATAGCAGTAGAACGCGATGCTATCATTCGATTATAATCTCTTGTTGCATGGAAGGGCGTTTTAACTGAATGATTAGTCTTTGCTCGGATTTTCTTGTAAAATATGCGCTAGTGCGAACGAACGATTCATGCGCTCCTGCTTCATCTTTCTCCTACAGTGTTGTTTGTGTTTGTCTATTTGTCCTTTCTCTTTCGTCGACTCCTAAATACGTCGAGTGTGATGAGCGCTTGTGGTATCTCTATCATTATGCCCTTTGCTAACAATGTCCTCTTTTACACTTTTAAGTGTGTCTGTGTGTGTGTTTTTTCATGCTGCATCTCACGACACACACCATGTTTACTTAATCGCTTACCAAATAGTTAATAATAAAAAAACACATCTAATAGATGCCATCTAATGCATGCATGTATGTATGTAGGTGTGTATTATGTTGTGTAGATAAAAACAGGGAAAATGGGAGGCCAAATATGAGAAACATGAACGCCGGGATGCTTTCGAAATTTTCTCCCTGGGCTATTATATGCACGGCAAATGAGGTTAGTTTAACCCACACGTTTTAAACACGCGCTTGATACGTGTGCAATGATCGGTTGGACAACTTGTTTGTATCCATCATAAATTCAAAGCTCTTGTTGGTTTTTGTTCTGGAACTATAAAATGATTTGAACAGAGCAATATTTGCAGGTTACAGTGTGCACATCCCATTCGCGTGTGCTACTTCCTTGCGTGGTTAGAAAACGACATCTCTCTTCTGATTCCGATGAAACTGTCGCCTCCCAGTGATCTCGCATGCGTTACGCTAGGTACACATTAAAAAAAGGCGCTCGCGGGCTACGCTACCTTCTCTAGGACGCAGTAATTCTAGTATTACTTGAACATTACACCACCAAAGGCTGAGAGACACGGCTCACCACATATAGATCTATTTGTTTTGTTGTAGTTCATTTTTTGTTGTTACCCTTAAAACCGTAAGGCTCGTCTAGGCTTGGTGGATCAGCGTAATCCTGTATCGATTTGTATCTTCTTTTTTTTGTTCTCCGTCCTTTTATGTGTATGTGTTCCTTTTTTTGTGTGTATGTTTGGGCTATTCCGTGAAAGGTGGTCGAAAGATGTTTCTTTTTCGTTCTAAAAAAAGGATTCTTTACTTCGATCTGAGGCTGCTTCTGCTGTTGTTGCTGATGCGTGTAATGTGGCGTTTATCTACGACTGACGTCTTCACTTTCCTTGCCGCACCGTAACGTTATTATGCTGTAACGCTTAGCCATCTATCTACCGCCAACTCAATTCGCACGATCTCCCCCTTCCTTTCCATGTACCCTTCCACCCGTTGTTCAAGTTCCCTATCGTGTTTCGCCACTCGTATCCTCCGTTTCTCATCATCAGCTCAGTGTTTATGCGCGCAACACTTCGCAATAGGAGCACAATGCTAGCTTTGCTCTTTTAGAGCAGAACACATCTACTCTTCTTCTTCTTTTTGACCTGTAACGCTGCTCTCGTAGCAGTTTCGAACACCTCACGGACGCCTTCCTTCGACTTGGCCGAGCACTCTAAATAAGCGAATGCATTTATTTTCTCGGCCATCGCACGTCCTTCTTGTGGCTTGACTGGCTCCTGCTTCATTTTGGCCAATTCCTACATCATAGAAGGTGATGATACAATTGTGCGTATGAGAAAAAGTTAGAGAAAAGGACCATTAGTAACAGGTATGACACTAGGAACAGTACTGGACTACATACCTTAATAGTGTGAGAGTCATTTCTGAGATCTTTCTTGTTACCAACTAAGATGATGGGTACATTAGGGCAGAAATGCTTGACCTGCGAAACGGAAATGGAAAGCAATTAAATTTAGTCATATAGTCGTTCTTTCTAGTACCGTCTATGATTATGTAATTTACTATGTTGATATAGCGGAAAATTGGTTTTGTTCTTCAACTGTAGCACTTTGCAATTACACAACAATTTCTTGGAAGCAAATATTCAAGCTTTATTTTCTTGTAGCGCCGGAATGAAATCTACTGAAGCAAACGTTGAGTAATCTTATGATTCATTTATTTATGATAACCTCGAATCATACCATATTATCTCGCAGCTGCTGAGACTACATTTGAGTCATAAGGTACTTCTTGACAGAGTAAAGGAAGTATATACTGATAACAACATTCTGCATAAAATAATCGTTTAACAAACGGTGTTACGTATTAAAAAATGCGCTTACAGCCTACACAATAGAACCAGGCCTTAGAAAAATTTTGATAAATTTTGGTTTTAACATTTGCAGATGCATTTGAAAATGTATGTAAAAAAAATGGGGTTAAGCGTAACATTAAAATAAATTTTACCTCAGGTGTCCACTTTTCGGGGATGTTCTCCAACGAGTCGGGTGAATCGACAGAGAAACACATGAGAATAACGTCGGTATCTGGATAGCTCAGCGGCCTCAGTCTGTCGTAATCTTCCTGTCCAGCCGTGTCCCATAGTGCCAGCTCGACCTGTAAATATATTGTAAATAAGAAGTTTTTAGAAGAGAACTCTTCAAGCAATTACTTGCAACACAAAATACTATGAACTATTAACTGTTATAAATATTATTCTCTAAATTGGCTCTACACAAAATGTTGTCAGTTAAGTGTTGGTTTACGCTTTTCTGATTTTCATCTAAATCGGATGAATTGTAGAGAATGGACTAACCCTATTCGTATTTTCACGCTGCAAGTAGTAACGAATTTTCTCGATCATAATACGACTTGATGAGCAATATTGGGAGAAAGCTTTGTCATAACGTAAACATCGCATAAACACACATTTCAAAGATTGATCATCACTTTTCAAATAATAACCCTTCAGCTAATACACCGACTGATCGAAGGGCATCGGCTGGAATGCAACCTAAGCGTCAAAGAGATATCGAAGACGGAAACGAAGATGAAACAGCGAAAGCGGAAAGAAATATATTGTATTTGATACCTGGCTGACGACACACACTCATTCAGCTCTCTTGTTTGATTAGAAAATCGGACACTGCCCGGCTGCACACATTTAACAGGTATAGTGTCAAGTAATACGATGAGGAATAGCAGTGATCGAATTAAACGTGAGAAAAATGCTTCAACGGCCAGAAGAAAAGGACATTCAATCCTTTCCCGATTCCCCGTTCCGATTGTTTTCGTTTTCCTTTCTGACACATCCGCTTGGTGAAAGGTGTGTTTTGACGTTAAGTAAATTGTCACCATCCAACGGCAATGGTGGTTGTTTCCCGGCAGTTCTCATTCCATTGCGATCGTGATACGTAAAAGAAAATTAGCTTTATCGGCAGTCGCCGCTAGTGTGTGTATGTGTTTGATTTTTCGTTTATCCAGATTCTACCGACCAAGCATACCCCCAACATAAAATACTATCCCCGGTACCGTGGTATGGGCGCAAAAGGTGTTATTTTTCTTTTAAGATTCCCCAACCACATACACGTGTAGGGTTTGGTTTGCCTTTCGCCCTCATTCGCCACCATTAGATATCTCTTCACCGAAGGGTTGGCCACCCAATATTCCAGGCCGAGGTCAAGCGACGGTATAGAATGGGACACGGGAGACCAAAAGAGAAAAGCAACACCACACAAACAAATGGTGGCAGTGGAGTGAACGGAGGGGACAACATTAGAGACCAGGGATGGTTGCGTTTTGCGGAGGAAAGTTATCGGTGAGTTTTCTCTTATCAGTGAATCGTGTGCGCACCCGCAGCGAATGTCGATGCCGTTGGTCTCGTCCCCGCATTCGCTGCAGTGATATAAATTCTATATACACACATATATATATATATATATATAATGCACCTCGCCAAAGTTCCCACAAACATGGAAACGAGACAATGGGCTGTATTAGCGCGTGATGGCATAGCACTTCTGTTAGCCTCTTCGCGCGATAGGGAAGGTTGGTTGCGTACTATCTGCGAATGATGAGGAGAAAAAAGCTCCCATCTGAAATGTGTATTGGTGACGACGTTGCAT
>KI423523.1:0-15797 GCA_000473375.1 Anopheles culicifacies | reverse complement strand
AGGATGTGGCACTCGTCACAAAAGGGCTACCACCGGATGCCTCGGGAGGAAACTTTGGCTGGAGCGTAGTTCTCGGGGTACTTTTTTTGCATGTCTGTACGGTTAAAGATAGCATGCGACATGCGTATGCACTTTGCTTAATCACTGGCAGCCCCTTGGCACCGGAGTTGGAACGCAAAAATTACATAATATTCCTTTCGCACCGGCTGGCCTGAGTGTGCCGGAGGATATGTTGCATGGTTTTTTTTTTGTTTTTCATCTTCTGAACACGATGCCACCTTTATCTGCTCTGTGTTAAACAATTCTTTATAAATAATTTATCACATTACAACCGGGTGAGTGAAGGCTTTAATTCGTTTCCGTTTTGTTTCCCGCACAAGCATTCCTTGGGCGTTGAATGCATTTTTGTATTGCTTTCGATTTTTTTACATTTTCTCAGCATCTTTTTGCTTCTTGAGCATATTTTTAGCTAGAAACTTCCTTCGAATAGCCTTGAAAGGGTACGCTTCGCGCTATAAAACAAACCCCCGTTGCTCTTCTACCTTCTCGCACTCGAAATCGAACAAGGATCAATTCGAAACGGATCGTAATTGCCACTATCGTATGACGTTGGTATAAAATTACACCACAAACACCCCGGTCTGAATCAACGACACCCAATTGCTTCCCTTTTATGCGCAGCGAAACATCACCATCGTACGGTGCTTTTGGGTGTCTCAGCATTGAAAAATGTCCACGATCGTAGCGAAACCCCAGCCAGGAAAGGCTTAGCATAGCGAGCGAGCATAATGCGACACACAACTTTCGAAAATGCCTCCGTTGGGCTATTGTTTTTTCTTCCCCCGAGCCTCTCCACTGTCCTCCCCCCGCACGGTGCATTAAACCGATGCAATTCATGTGACAACATGCACAATGGTGCATCCCATTTGAGTCATCGCTTGCATTAGCGCTTTCGTGGGATCTGTTGGGGATGTTGTTCGATGGCAGGAATGTTCGCACCTGTACCCAAAAAGAAAAATCCATCCGTTTTCCTACCCGTCTCTGGTCTCGAGTCAGCTTCAGGTGTAATGACTCACTGCTTTTTTTGTGGCCAACCTTAACGGACGGAACGTACGGAGGTTGCAAAGGATCATCAAAAGAAAAGAAGGGAATATAAAACGCACATGCAATTATAGTAATCAAACCGATGCACCTTCATTCCGGTACGATGGGTTTTATGGCTTTTCGCCCAGGGGCCTATAAATAAAGCATTTTTAATAGCATGTTTCGTGATCGAAACACTTTTGGACGATCGTTGGACATTAAGCGCTGGAAAAGGGTAAAATTGTTTTCCAAGAAGCAATACCTACATGATGATGCATCTGGGGATATGCTTGGGAGACTGTGCAAAAGGCAAACGAGCATTCGAATTTTGTGAACTGTTTGTTGAATTCCTTGCTTGAGAATTAGAGGTTTTTAGAACAATCATTTTATTCAGAATCTGTTACAGAGGAATAATTTCAATATTTAATTCATTATCAAACATCAACATGTCTACTCAATAGTATTTGGAATCAGGCTCTCGAATCTTCCTGTGCAAGGGGAAACATTTTCGCCAGAGCTCAGAGCTACAATCTGGTGTTACAACTTGAGTTTCACACCGCAGCTCGAAGGGTCTTCATTTTGATTTAATTTTCAATTTTCTATTAAAGAGTATAAAGATTCCAAGGTCATGCCTAAATTTGGACATCCCGCTTGCGTAGGACGTGAGTCGCATATCGCGATCACTCGTGATAGTAATCGTATTCCTTACATTCAACAGTGTGTGACTTACAATGTGAAGATCAAAAACGTTAAACATCTTCTGATTCCTGCTTAAAGTAAGTAAGACCCGTCGCTGAAGATCTTCCAAAAAGGTAAGATAGATGTAACTGCAGACATAACAGGAACGGCAGCCATGATATTCATTCACCACTGACAGATTAAATTAGTCTCTACCTTCTTCACGAGTTTGTTCAAAAATGTTGTCCTAAGCAGAACTCAAGTGTATTAGCAAAGAAGTTGTATGCAAGCCTGGAATATCCAGTACATATAAGATCAATTAAAAATATTTCATAGAACAATGAAAGTCTGATCAATGATCTAATAAAAATATAAAAGATCTAATTGACGTTCTAGCTGTCAAGAGAAGATGTTTTCGAGGAGGATTTTTCAAACGTTTTTTTTTTTTACCAAAAAAGTCTTAAATGCATAGAGGAAATAGAACAACGAAAATATATTAACAAATTCAAAATTCATTTAACAATCCTATGAGCATCAATCGCTTTAAATTTGTCTTGAACATTAAATGTTGGAATATACTTTGATTTCTTAAACTCAAGTTACTACAGTCCTTAACATAACTATAAGAATAACTGTTTTTTTAAAATAGAAGAAAAACTATAAAAGCTAGCTGAAATCTTTTAAAATTACCAGTAAATGGAGACCAATTTTTCTGTCGTAGATATATTTTTGAATAATTTGTTTTATCATATTTGGCTACATGTCATGCAGTATTATCGGGAAAGATACGATTTTTTTCATGTTTTGAATTTTGGTATTTTTGATATTGTATGTAATCATCCAAGTTTCGACATAACTAAAGGACTGTATAAGTTATCGAAAAGCTAGAAAAAAAATAAATGTATAAGTTGAATTACAAATCTTTGGGACTCGTTGTTTTATTCTGGCACTAGAGACATAGAAATGAAGTAGTATAAAAAATACAGCCTATTTTTATTCTTAAAATTTTGGCTGCACACATAGACGCTTCAAAATTGCGGTCTTTGTGGCCAGACAGAACTCTCAGTACTTGAATTTGTTTTGTTATTACTGACTATCGTGCATTATTAAAACTTAATAGTTTTTTAACTATCTGATATTGTTTTACGATTTTTAAGATCATCATTTAATGCAAAAGAGATAAACATTTTTGGAAGGTTGCGTTAAAACACACAATAACGGAAGAAAAAAACGCGTTTAAACATTAGTGAACATTTGTGCAAATTATTTTCAATTGTTTTATAATTAAATATCAAAAAGGAAATATCCATACAGTTGGGGAATGCACTGATCGATTGAACTTGATTAAATACGTTTCTGGATAAAAATGAGATGATACCAGAGATATTAGAAGAAAGTTAACACTAAATGAAGCAGTTTTTATAATTATCTAATTTATTATCTAAATTATACAAAATAAAGAAGTACACAAAATTTAGCAACGGTATTGATAAATATACGTCACAGTTACACAAAGCTTATTAGATGTTGAATAATATCATTGACGTTTAGCTTTTTTTCTATTTGCTTTAAATTGGATTTGAAGCACAAATATTGTCTTTAAATTAATCCCTTTCAAGAATGCAATCAAAAGCATGCCAACGCGTTCGTTGCACTCGAACATGGTACACGAAATTCTATGTAGCTTACAAGAATTAACAACAAGAACCAGCCCCGACCGGAGCTGTACAATCGAACAAGCTTTCGCGGCGCTATTCATCCTTCCGGTGTAAGAAAAACGGTCCAGATTTCCTTTACCCGTTACTCACGATTTTCTTGCCGTGTTCGTTCGTGTGTTGTTCGAATGGCTTAGCCACCCTTGTGTCCGCTCCGTCCGCCCGCTATTTCTATTTATTTCCATCCGCCCGTAGGCTTGTTTGCGATGTGGTGTGTGCACACCAAACACCACGCCGTGAAATGCATCGATGGGCTAGAAAATCGTGCCGTGGTGCAAAATAGCCCAGCACCGGTTGCATAACGCAAGCATTGGGAGTGCCACGGTTTGCCGAATGACCTTTTGCTATTTTGCGGTTATGCCGACACCGATGGCGACGCCCTGCATCCTGCAACAAAAATGGCCAGGCCCGGAACGCGATAAGCCGATCTAAATCGTGTAGTTACCTCCCTCGTTCGGCTGTGCCCGGTATCATCATCACCTCGAGGCCGTTCATTTGGGAAATGCGATGCGGTGCAAGAAGCATTAGCATATTTATGAATTTCTCCAACGAAACAAGAGCGAATCCACCGAAACCCCCTCATATCCGGTTGTGTTCTTGAGACGAAGATGGTCAGGGGAGCGCGAGAGAAAGAAAGACATTAGTCAAGTCACCTCGCAGCTCTCCTCCACGATAACCACGAATGCCGTGTTGCATTTGTGGTCACCTCCACAACAACTACAACACCCAACTCGGTTCCAGCGGCAATTGACGGTGCACGAAAACCCAAAAGCTAATCAAATTCATGCATCCGTTATGATGAATAGTTGAGGTTCGGTCACTGGGAGTCAGCTATCTTCCGGTCGGGCAATTTCACACGCCGCAGGAGCTCATCTAGCACGGTCCGTGCACAACCGCAAAAGCTGCAAAGTAAAATGAATATTTGATCGAAATCGAACCACGGTACCCAGTGCGTGATGGCACCAGATGTGAATCTGTGTCTGTAGCTGTGTTTGTAGATGCACCATCCATGCACATTGGAATGCAGCGGATGCATCGCACCGGATGCGCCACACCCGGCGCCAACATCGATGCGGTGCAGGATTTAGAATTGAATCAGGTTCAGCTACCCAACTCCTCGAACCGAAATGGCCGAAAGGTTCGTGCAGTAGGAAAATTGATTTCCATCAATCCGTGGAACCGTGGATCAACCGCAGCTTCAAGAGCGGATGATAACGATGGGTTCCATGGGTTTGTTTTTATCCGGGGTGAGTATTTTTCGGAACTATACAGCAAGTGCACTTAATTTTGGGGATTGTTCGTCGGTGTACTGGTGGCATGGTGTCGGGAAAACTTTTTTCATTAAACACTGGACAGAACCAGCCGTGGCCGAAGATGTACGGAGTTTGTTGGGGAATGTAGACAACGCGGGTTTAGCTTTTGGTGAAATGCTTCTGCTTCCGATCTGATACTGTGCGGTATGTACAAGCTGTGGTTGCCGAATGAATCACAATGCACCATTAGTCATCGTTCGTTACGAGAAGTTAAATTATTGTGATGTTTTATACATGTCAGATTTATATTGCATCATTCGGGCTGATGCAACAACTTAATAGAATTTTGGAAATTTTGCTGCTCTGGTTATCTGCTTTGAGTTCAATTTATGTTACGAAACGTTGCATCTCTTTATGAGACCGATATTTATTGTGCAATTTTGAGTAGGTTTATATGGGACAGGGCGAAATTGAGAATCCCAATACAAACATTAGCTTTGAGCACCGAAGGTGGAGGTCTAGGCCTTCATATGCCCGACTTAAAGAGCAAAACTCTTTTAATTAACAGACATATTAGAGAAAAGACAGTACAACAATATCAAAATTAGCACTAAAAACAATTAATAACCCCCCTAATATTAAAGCTTCCACTATTCCATGTATGAAACTAGTTATAAAAGAATCAGCATATCCATCAAAAGAACAACTAAACATTCCTTCTAGCAAAAACATATACCAGCATTTTAAGAACACATTTAAAAAAACCCAAAATATGTCTTAAACAGCCTACAAAGAATTGGGAACAAATATGGAAAACGTTTACAGGAATAGGACGTCGGATCACCAAAACAGCATTTATTATTATTGAATTCATGAAAAACTCAAAAATTACCCAGCATTAAAAAAAATGAACGGAAAAACCTGTGAAAATCGTCCTAACTGTAATGAAATCGAAACTTTAGAGCATAAGTACTCCACTTGCAATAGCATTAAAAAAAGTGGCATGCATTTATTAACATTATGAAAACCGTAAACAAGGGAAATATGATCTGGGAAAATTTCGTGTTCCAAGAAGGCATCCATAAAATGCTATATGCTATTAAAATGTAATAGCAATAAGCAATTGAAATAAATGTTTTGTTTAAACATCTTTAAAAACAGAAGTTAAATTATTGTGATGTCTGATCACCTGTCAGGTTTATATTGCATCATTCAGAATTTTGGAAATTCTGCTGCTATGGAGATCTGTTTGGAGGTCGTTAACGTTACATATTTTTATGTGACCGATATTTATTGTGCAAATTTTGAATATTCTCAACAAAATTCCTCTCAACAAACCCAAGTCAACTTTTGTATGTAATGCGTTTTAACATCCCTGTCGTAGAAGCAATACTTCAAATGATATTCACAATAATTTTATTTTAAAGAAAATTTAAATCAAAAAATATTAACTGCTGATTCGAAAGATTTTTATAATTCTAATTTTAAAGAGACTTCTTGTGATGATATACTGATAGACAGATCTTTAGTCTTGGTTTTAGGAAACAAGTTTCACTAATGAGCCACTCTTCCAATGCAATCTTTTGAGAGTCGTTTCAGTTAATCTTCCCCTAAAGCTGTTGTTAGTCATCGCAGAGATTCAAGACAAGAGTCTCTGATGTTTCGAGTTTTAACGGGAGTCTGACCGTCTCTTTGACGACTAACAGCTCACTCATACGACTCCTAAAGAGTTGTTACAAGATGCGTATCCCAATGCGTATTCACTTTTACTATGAAAAAAATAGTAAAAGTGAAATATTTCCTTGAAAAGTGTACTTATTTTCATCTCTAGCACGTAGCGAAATAAGAGCAAGGCATAGAAATGTTGTATAAAACATCTACATTGCTGGTAGCACGTGATAACTAGGAAAGCACATACAAATATTGCAAATATATTTAATATTTAAATGTTGTGTAAACCTGACACGAGTATGTCTGATAACTTTAAGTCTGATGTTTGCATATCAGGTTAATCATAAGTTATTTTTCAAATGTGGAAACTGAAACATATTGATATGGCTTAAGTTACCTATCTTTCAGTACACAAACAGTACTTAAATAGCCATATATCGCACTGTTTCCTACCATCGTTAGCCATTAATAGAAAAGTAGATCGTAACAATACAAAGAAATCGCATCTCATAATGGCATTGGTTGCATTCTTCAAATTATTTGCTTAACATTGTCCATGGCTTAAGAATGTAAAGAAAAGCAGACAATCATATTTCAATCAAAGCATTTAATCACGCTGATGATAATTCGCAGTACACTCAGGCACGTCTGAAGAAGTAATTGAAATGGTAGCTTAATTGCTAGGTTGAAACCACCGCAAAAACAGAAGTAGAAATTATTCCGCAAAAAAAGGAAGCAAATCGCATCTAGTCCCATTAACCTCTGTGCTCTGTGTGCCAAGGTCATGCGTGGTTAGCGATTTGAATTTCAACCAACCTAAAAAAAACACCCTCCTTGACATTGACCTTCGCAAGTCAAGAAATTCGTTAGGCGGCGACCTAACAATGCTACCACAGCCGGACGGAACGCGCTCCTTCCACACCTGTCCAATTTCGTTTTTGCTAAGGTTAAGTGCATCTAATTAACAAATTCCTTCGTCCACACACGAGCAACCACTTCCTACATTAATCGATCCAACGGATAGGTACGGGAGGAGTCAGAACAAAAACAACGTCCAAGCAATGTCGTCACGGTTCCTCGATCGGCGACGGTTCGATGACGCCAGTGACAAGGCAACATTGCCCCAGCAACATCATCAGTTGGGGCATGCCGTGTGTAGTCTCTCTTTTTTGTGGTCGCTGTCCAACGATGACCATATTCCCGAAGCATTGGATAACTACTACACGATGTACGTGTATGCATGTAATCGGGATGGAAATTACAATAAACTTTAAACACCAGACGTTCGCTGTTCAGTGCTCAGCCCCTTCGTTAGCTCAGGCTGGTTGTGCGATTTCGGGAAGTGAACGTATGTGCGCCCGTGACGGAAAGATATCGAACCGTTTAGAGGCATGGGTAGGTTTTTGTGGTAGGTCGCTTTGTCGCAACATGCGAGATACCGCAAAACCGAGGAACAGAGGACGCTTGGGTAAGGTTTGATTAAGGCCGCCCTGAAAGCTCGAACAGCTTTCTTCCAGCGAGTTAATCGAATCGTCTTGGATGATCAAACACGGAGACGTTCGTTTTCGTCGATCGACCAGAAGAAGTCAAAGTCGTGTAATTTGCAAAATGGGATCAATGTGAAAGGATGAGGCAAACAGACCTGCTTCTTTGTCATCTTTACGTTATTTCTGGTGTATGAATAATTATTATTTCTGTTTAGTTTTCTTCCGTTTATTATTAAGCATTTCTTTCGAGATATTTATTCGCTAACTTTAAAAAAAAGTATTTAAGTTGTTGTCTTTTACAAATAATCATGAGGTATAATACGAAAAAACACTAATATTTCCGCAAAAGATCCTGAAATAAAAATAAAAGAAACTCCAATTTTAAAGCTTTCCTGATTTCATTCTTTTTATGAGGTCCAAAGGGTCGGGCGGTTCGTTGGCCGAGGAGATTAAGGCGCCGGTCTTCGAACGGGCAGGACCGAGATTCGACTCCCATTCGAGCCGTTCCCCCGTACGCAGGACTGACTATCCTGTTGCGGGTACATTCAAGTCACGAAAGCCAGAATCGGCAGGCCAAGACCTCTCGAGGTTGTAGAGCCAGAGAAGAAGAAGAAGGTCCAAAGGGTCGTTTTTTTAGAATTTCATTCATCCACTACAATATGTAACGTAACCAGTACTTAAAAGTACACTAGTTCTTATTTTTAAATAAATGAAAAACTTCATTTTCCTTCGCCTTTGTCCTGTTAAACGCTACGATACGCTAAGCGAGCTGTATAATGTGGATACTCTACGCATTTTGAGCAATTCCAACGATCAAATCCTTTCGTGTTTCCAATGGTTTAATAATTTTTTTCTGAATAATTAGGCTTTAACTCCTACTTAACTTCCTTCCGTAATTATAGACGTGTCCGTTCCTGATTTTCATCTTTGGCCATTTGGATAGCTTTTGCTATGAGTTTTTAGATCGTCTTTCTTAGTTTTTTTCAATATTCCGTATATTGTTATTTAATCTAAGTCCTCATGGTTTAGCCTTAATCGCGGATTAGTGCTTTTCGATAAAAATAAAATAAAAATAATAAGTGTTGAAGAAATACTTAAACAAGGTTTAAAAGATGCTTTGCAAAGTTATAGAAAATAAACGAAATACGTCTTCTGGTATGTAATGAGGAAATGCCTTGTAAATTTAATAAATCATTTAGCGCAAATGGTTCCTATAATAAGGCATTTGCCGTCATATTGAAGAATAAGATAAATAACATAATTAAGCGATCCGGTGGGATAGTGGTATCGGCGCTATGCTTTAACATCACGGATCGGGGTTCAAATTCCATTCGGACCGTTCCCTCATAGCATGAACTGACTACGCGCTAAATGAAATCTATTTCGGCCTGAACGTGCAACAAGAACAAAATAATCTTATAGGCAACTTACGATAACTGCTTGTTTTCAATGCGAATAATCATTTTAAAATTCAGTAAAAACTAAGGCAGATAAAACGGCTCTCGAATAATGTATTTATTTTTATTTTGCATTATTATGTTTTTGAATTTTGGGTGAATCAATTGGTATATGTATGAAACGTGGTTTGAAATACCTGAAGGGTACAAGCACAACTTCGACTAACTTGAAAATCAAAAATGTTACTTGTGAACATTTTGGAGAGATTTTATGGTTATTGTAAAGCCACAAAAGCGGTTTGGAGGCCGAGGACACCGAGGCGCCGGTTTTGCGAACAGACAGGACCGAGGTTCGAATCCCATTTGGGCCGTTCCGCCGTACGGAGGACTGACTATCCTGTTGCGGGTACATTCAAGTCACGGAAGCCAAGTATGGCAGTCCAAGACACCTCAAAGTTGTAAAGCCATCGAAGAAGAAGAAGAAAGCCACAAAAATACTTTTCAAACTACCATTTTGAATTATTTACTTTTGGTTACAATTAAGGCTTTAAAAAAGGAAACCACGATTTAAATAACTTAGCCAAAACTTCGCTAAATGGAGAGACCAACTAGGAAAAGAAATAGAAAAATTGGAGAAAGACATGAACGAAAGGAAATCAGAGAGAAGTGTAAATCAAAGAGGTGAGACGAGGTGTTGAAGGATTCGATACCTCTTCTCACCTTTCAGAAAATCAGTCAAATCGAGAAGGTTATGAAAGAGGACCGGGTGACATCATCCGGCATCTCTTCTCATAACAGGACAATGCAAGACCTCTGCAGGAACTATTTACATGTTATGATAAATTGTAGTTTTTGGATGTTACTAACTTTAGATTCGTGGTGAATTTTAAAATTTAAAGATAAACATTTAAACAAAAAGTAGACATAATGACATTTTTATGGAATTTCTTTTACTTTCCGTGACATCTACGCACTCCTGTGGGACGTATCATACTATACAACTTTGCAGAACACCGTTTTTTAATGTCTATTGAGCTTTCTCTGTTATTCTCTAAAACCAGTGGCCTTACAATCATTTTAAAGACTGTAAAAATAGCAAATTGTTGTGATAAAACATTTATTTTAACTGTTGTGGTCTCGGAGAAGGTTTGTACTTGAACACTTTAAATTAAGTCTTTTTAAAACAAAACAAAATCAATGTACATTTCAAATCGTTTGTAAAAATAAAATTAATTAGTAAATTAAAAATATTTCTTTCATTGTTGAGTATTGCAGCTTATGTCGTGCTGTAAATAAAATCGTTCACAATAAAATATAACAAAAAAAATGCTATAAATTGTTCTGGAAAATACTTTCTGCTTTGTCCTTATTACAACATTGCTATGAAAATTAAATAAAAATTGGAATGAATCGTATTCCTTTGAAAGGTTTAGCCTTTTCACGAGGCAAATATCGATTTATGCAACCACGAAAAAATCATTTCGACCAGCTTAACAATCATGTTACTGAAGTTGAAAAGCTTCATAGTGCATCCGTTCCTCCGCCATTCAATCTACCCCAATGGTTCGTTCGTATTCATGCTCTAAAAGCTCCTCTAGACGCATGCCGGTCCGATGAACAGAAATCCTATTCTAACATCATCAACCTCACAACCCAGCCACGTTCATCTACCGGCTCGGCTACGTTATCAGACTGTCTGCATCATATTTCTTTGAAATTCACGACTTTTTTGTCATTTCAATGCATGCCCTTCCATTGCTGTCACGAGGCAAGCAGTAAGAAGAAAGCAAGCAAAAAACACACACAATCTGCTCGTCTGAAAAGCGGATGCCCGAGCTTCTTACCGAAGTGTCTTCAATCTCCGTGTGCACCCTTCGGTGACTTCATGCTGCCGAATTGTGTGCATGCTGCAATGCAATTGATTATTGATTGGTTTATTGTATTTTATTGAGCATTTATAAAATTATAATACAACATAATGTAGCGAGTGGCTGCACGGTCTTCTCTGCTCACGTTTAGGCCGGCTTTTCGTTTAAGTTTAACCTTCCCCCTGAGATGGGTCACGATTTTAGGGGTGAGAAAGTTTTGTTACCCTTTTCTTCGAATGGCTTTTGTTTGCCGCGGCGGTTTAGAACCGGGCGAGATCGTTTTTCTGCTGCTTTTCTTCAGCTCCATGTCGATAGTTTCGCATGAAGACGAAAGCGAAAAAGCGATCAAAGCGTTTCACATGGAAAATGACATACAAGTCCCATTTCGATGGGTCATGGATCGTTTATCTATTTTATTTGAGTCGGTTTATAGAGGAGAATTTTTTAGGAGTTGTATGTAGATTATAAAATTGTATCCTAAATAATATTAATATTGGTTTAAAAAAAAAAACAATTATACGATGCAGGGTTCGTCACTTATCTTATAAATATAAAAATGATTGTTTGTTTGGTTGTCTGGCTAAAACTCGAGAACAGTTGGGCCAATCTTAACGATACGCTTTGGGATAATATTTTTCCTTGTTTTTGCGTGAAGAATGTCTAGAAATAAATCAAATTTGGAAATTACCAAGGAAAAGCTATTTAAAAAAATTGAAACCGCAAGGGTTTTTTTTCAATGAACGCATGCCGTGGATTTCAACGAAAGCTTAAAAACAATGGCAACTTAGCTCACAAGTCAGGAATTAGCGCTATCATACCGAAGTGTCAGCACGTAATAATTGTCACATGGTTGAAAAAATTAGTTTATAAAGCCCTTAAACTAAAAACATCCAATGTTTGATTTTTTTTTGTAAAATATTGTAAAATGTAAAATGTAAAAATAAACTTATATACTAGAAGACAAAACGTTTGAAGGGATATACAGAGGGAAGACGTATAGGGTTTACATCTATCACAGTATTGTTGTTTTCAACAATAAGAATGATTTAGTTTGCAAACAAACGTAGGATGAGAGTCCTCTTACTTGAACTAATGTTACTTAAAACAGGTAAGAGGAGGGATCGGAAGTTAAGGGTGTGGTCAGGAACGATGACTGCCATTTTTGAATTAATATGTTCCAAGGGTCAAAAACCCCCTGAGCACTTTGCAAATTTGTGCTCCACAAACTTGGCCACATACTGAGCAGGCCGCAGATGCTCGACCTGTTCTCTCTAAAAATCATTAGGCGATACTAAATAATTATTTTATCGGATTTAAAAATAGCACAACAATTGGTGCACGGAACATCGAAAAGCACCAATTGTTGTCAAATGTATCAAATAATATTTTATTTTGCCCGCCAAAGCTTCAAAATGTATATTGAATCATGTAAATTCCTTCCAGGTGAAGAAAAAAATTAAAGTGTTTCCTAATTTAAAACATAATTTACAGATATCTTTAACAAATTCGACAGTGAGAGTCATCTGGTGCCAAAGTGTTGACAAACGTTCTTGCAAGGAACTACAATCTCATAATTAATAAATATGTAACTTTTCAATAATTTTGGGTGATATTACTCATTGAAAGTTTCTAAAAAACATTTAACTTACTTTTTATGTCCATTTTCTAGAGTGAAATCGATTCTGAGACTGATTTTGGACCAACACAACAATTGAAAAAAAGCTCATTACTTTTGTGGTTAATATTCAAATCGCAAAATTTTAAAAGTGAAATGTGCAGAAAATTTGCATCTATGAGAATAACCTATGTTTGAGAACAATTCATGCAACAACTTTCTCACAATCTTAATTTCCATGACAACGCTGTACTAACTCGTCCATATTTGATGCAGTTTCTCTATTTTAAATGACTGATAGAGTTATTCAATTTACATAACATTAAGGTGGACATACCATTAAGCGAAGCCTCTGAGGACCCCGACTATTAAAAAATAGACGTTTGAATCCTAAGCTGGTGATAAAAATAGTAGAAAGACCGGATTATTATTATTCGAAGTCATGAAAGTCATTAATGGCAAACCAAGACCATCTCTAAGTAGATGGGCCATAGAAGAAGAATGTTCTTACTATCTTAAGCTGATATGGATGTGAGAACACTCGAATCAGTCAAAATCAAGTCAAAATTAGGTGAAATGGTGGAGCCTCTGACAGGCTATTACTTTCAAACGAACTACAACAGTAAATTACTTTCAAACGTTGTAAGAACTTTGAAAATATTGACAACTTTTGTTTTTTTTGTCCTCGATTTTTAAGCATTTATATGTAATAAATAAGTATGCGCGGGACGAAGTGTAGTCAGCTAGCAATATATAAATTCATCTAAAAACATATATTTTTATTTTCATCAACAAACTGATTCATTTTTCCTATAATTCTCAAGTTAGCCGATTTTATTAAACTTCAGAACAATAATTCCCTTACAGGGAATATTTACACAAAATGGCTTTCGTTTCACAAACCAACACACCTATTCCATCGTCATTCTCATCATCATCATCCACGCCATGGTGTGAACCGCTTGATTAAGAGCAAATCGCACGCCACTCCAATCCGTGGCAGGGTTCGGCAATAATCGTTAGCACAGTTCCGCACAGTTTTCTGCAGTAATTACCACCGTAACCGTAGTCACCGTTTCCGACCTTCCGATGGTCACCTTTACTGGAGCAAATGAACGCAAAAAGCTCAGTTCGCAGAAGAAAAAAAAAACAATCGGGTGTGGAAGTTTTCAAAATCAACCGACTCGATTTCCTTTCCAGCACGCGTGCACTCCTCCCCAGCAGACTTTACCGGGGCGCATTGAGTTGTGCAAATTACAGCTCACAAATGTGCACCCAGCGCAGGCAACCGGCTGGACGGTGCACTTTTCGGCATTAGAGAGCATTAGAGAAATCGAAGCCAATGGAAAACGGGGTTCGGACGGTAAGCAAAAGCACAAGAAGTTTCTGCTCGCTTTTGCTACTACGGGGCTTAGGTTGCCGGCTTTGGAAGCTTGCATTTCGAAGTGTATCATTAGATAATTGTAGGGTTCCGAAGGAGCAGTGATTGTTCGGGATCAAGGTTCGTCACAAGTGGTTTTGTCCGGTGGCAAGAAGAAGAAACTGGTGCAACGAAGGGGGGATATCGAAGGGAAAGCGAAATGGTGGCCAGTTTGTTGAAATGGCAATCAAATAATTTCGGTAATCGGTGTTCCGATTCCGTTTTCGCAAAACGTTTAGAAGTTTTTGAATATTCTCGTGATCCTGATTGCTTTCCAATGCTGTAATAATTAGCTTCAAATTTGAAATAGTTTCAGAGGTATTTAACCGATTTTAATTGAAAAAATAATGTATGCGTTTATATTGCTAATTTGAAACAAAAGCTAGATACGTGATTTGCGGAAGAAAATTGAAGAAAATATATAAAAGTATCCGCACATTGAAGGACATACGATAAACAACGAACGATTGCTCTTACTCTGTGGACTTCCAGTTTAAGACTGTTAATTTGATTGTGAATTTGATTACATGGTTTTATAAAATTGTTTGTTTGTTTGTTAATTTTTTCTTCTCGACCTAGCCATAGTCTTTCAACTAAAAAATTTTTGTATCTTATTTAGATGGAAATATAAAATTGAGTATAATTTTGATTTTGTATAAATTGGAGCGGTTCGGTGGCTGAGGAGACCGAGGCGCCGGTCTTCGAACGGACAGGACCGAGGTTCGAATCCCATTCGTGCTGTTCCCCCGTCCGCAGGACCGACTATCCTGTTGCGGGTACATTCAAGTCACGGAAGCCAGAAATGGCAGGCCAAGACCTCTGGAGGTTGTAGAGCCAGAGAAGAAGAAGATAATTTTGATTATGTATGTATAACTCTCTGAGCACAGTCATCATGGAAAGAAGAAGGAAATGAGCGGCTTCAGCATCATGATACCCAAGTTTTATTAAGTTGAAAAGATTCATAGACTAAAAGACAACTAATCTTTCCAAATGAAAATGAATGCTTCACAAGAGCCGCTTACAACTAGGATAGGAGAACCACTTAGGACCCGTGCAGTCCTTGAAAGGAGCAACATTGCTCCAATATGAAGTATTTCGCTGCTTCTCTTCGACTCTGCGTCTTCGTCTCTGTTTGACTGCAGAAATATATGGATTCGACTCTGTGTGAAAGTGTTTAAGTCAGCGGTGATACTAACGATAAATAAGTAAAAATCGAGTCAGGGTGATATCACAGTTCCCCTTCCAAAATTCAGGCTTGATTTTTGCGTATGGAAATGTGGCCATACAATAGTAATAGGAGAGAACGGTCCCAGGGATCTTCAATGGCTTTGGGTCATAGAAAAGAAAGAACCTACTAAAAGGAAAGAACCTGCCTAAGGCAACTAACCTGCCAGAAGGAAGCAACCTTGCCAAAGGATAGAACCTGGTGGAACAAACCTGCTAGTTCCGTTCCGTTCCTTTTCCAAAAGAACCCAGTTCCTGTTGTCCTGTTAAACTGCAAACGCTCAGAATCATAGTATTCGATCTTCAACCGCATAAACCATTCCGATCCACAATGATCGCAAATTATTTGGGAGAAACCGAGAGAAACTGTTTTATTTAAGCATTTT
>KI423522.1:0-20932 GCA_000473375.1 Anopheles culicifacies | reverse complement strand
TGGCACCGCGCTTGGACGCTCCCTTACTTCATCCGTTCACTCTCTTTTCCACTGTACTGATGGTCACGATGGTGTTAGTGTCATTATTGATTTTTTTGCATCTTCCCCCTCTCTCTCTCTCGCTCGGTCTCTTTAATGGTAAAGTTACTGTTTCTATTGTTTTTCCCATTATGCGAAATTTTCTACCTTTTTGTTTTTGTTGGAAAGAAATTCTATAATTACTTAAGAAGTTCAAAATGACTCTCCAGATTGGTAGAATATTTATGCACTGTTCAATAACACACGTTTTCCATAGGTTACTCAGTGGAAAGATCTGTTATATGTATGTTCATCGGCGTAAACCAATATTTCCAGGATGTTCTCCTTCTGGCAGTGTGAACTAATAAAAAAACGGCATGTGATACTATCAATCTTCCTGTGATGCTAAAACGAGTAGTTTAAGCCTAGTTTAAGCCCACTAATTCTCGCTCTCATGCGTCGGTGGTATGGTGCGAGCAAGGTTCTACAGCACATTGTTTTACAACACACATTTGTCTACTTTTCGGCACTGCCAACTCCAAAAAACGCCAAATACCTCACAAACCCAACATGTAACGGCGTCGTACGCTTGCGTGAATGTCGGCCGTGCAGCAACCCATCGTCCGCCATTGGCCCGGTTCCGATGTCGTCCAAACGGAAGTCACCCCCGAACAAGCTCTCCAATGCGGTGACGATCGAGAAGAACAACTTCAAAAAGATCTCGCTCAAGAATGAGGAGTTCCTGAAGTCATCCCCGGTCAAGGAGCTGAACTGTGCGTTCGATACGAACTTTATCGCGATGCAGAAGATGAGCGCCGATCCGAAGTTTCTCAAGCACGACGATCTGCTGAGCAACCGGCACGACGAGCATCTGTTGCCGCTCGAGCACGACTTCCACTACAACCTGCCGTTCCTGAACGTGGCCAGCTACATCCTGAAGGGATCCGATCCAGCCCTGAACAAGACAGACAACTTTCAGCTGACGATGAATCTGGATAATTTGAACATTTCCAGCGGAAATCAGGAAACGACACCACCGTCACCAGTGTCCCCGTCGACGGCTGCACCGAAGCTACCCGGTGCTACCAGTGCACCGCGCAAGATAAACAACATGATCCTGAACCACCTGAAATCGATCGTGGATAACTTCGACAGCTTAAACAACAATGTAAACGGTGGGTAATGGGAGGATTCACTCGACATAGGGATAGTTCTTATTATTTTGTATCCTTGCGGTTTCTTCCCTTGCAGAAAAGAACAGCTACGGTGGTACGGCAAACAACTGTCAAAACGAAGATACTCCGGTGCACATGTCACCGCCAGTAGATCAACCCACGGTGCAGCAGCTAAACAATCAGTATCTCGAGAAGAACAATCTGGAATCGTTTCGTTCACGACTCGACGAGCGCATCACCAATCTGCAGCTCAGCATGAGCGAGATTTACCTGATGCGGCTTAACCTGAGCCTGCTGGACTTCCCGAACGAAATACCGAGCACACTGCTGAACAATCACACGCAGTCACACAACGCGCACGGTACTTCGGACGATCTGCCCAACCGGAACTGCAGCTCGCAGAGCACACAGAGCAACATCAAGCTTATAAAACGGTTAGTTCGAGTGTGAGGTAGACACTATCTTCTGGTCTGTCTTACTAATGACGCACGTTTTCTTATTTGATATTCCACGAACCACCTCCCGGCAGAAGCTTCAAGGAGTCGCTGTACGAGAAGGAGAAAAACATCAACCGACTGATCATGTACTTTACGATATGGCGCGAGATGCTACTGAAGGCGGAATTTGTAAGCTAACCCATCCACACCATGGCTGCGGTGTCTAACCTTCTGACCGCGTGCATTTATTCGGAAATGTGAAACTAACCACCAAAGTGATACTATCTTGCTGGCTGCATAGTCTGGATCTAGAATAATAGCGTTAGACATTTGGTCTAAACTGGTTAGAGCTGTACTTGTCGCTCTATCTACTATACGTTCCTGACTTAACCTACCCGATAGCGCTACCGGCAAATTTCTCTCTCTCTCTCTCTTTCGCTTCCTCATCAATGCTGCTTGGGATTGCTAGTAATATTCCGTGTTTAGGAAGAATGTTTGGTTAAATGAAAGTTGAAACCAATATCTTATTCCCGCTCTTTGCGGCCTTATTACTCTACTTCCTTTCACTACTCGTCCCATCCTTTCTCCCTTCCTGGCACCCTTCTCTTTGACCGTTTTTCATCCACAGGGCGAAAACCGCAAGTACAAACAGAACAACAATTCCAAAAGCAACCTCGACCAACCGTCATGTTTGCTGTCTGGCGCGAGTACGGCCACTGCTAGTAGCAGCACATCGACTGGAGCACCCGGGGAAGCTACGATGCGTGCTGGGGCGGGTGGGAATGGCATGTCGCCGGCCGCTTCCTCCACTGCATCCGTCCCGTCGGCAACACCGGTGGCGAGTGGGGTCGGGTCACCGAACCGAAGCACCTCGGCGGGCACCACCGTGATCGACTGTGATATAGCAGGGCCGGTCGAGCTGGCAACCGAACCGGACAACTGCATACGCCGATACCAAAACGTATTTCAATCGATTGCTAGCAAGATGTCCGGTGCAGTTGAGCTGGCCGGCCAGATGTCGCAGCATTCCGCCGGTGGTGCCGTTTACCAACCATCACCTGGACCTGGCAGTAGCAGTAGTAGTGGAGGTGGCGGTAGTGGTGCTACCAACAGTACAACGGCTGGTGGGAATATGCGTCGAAATGCACGCAAACGGCCTCATCTGATGCCGCCGGATGCAGACCCGGATCAGCTGATTCTGCCGAAGCAACCGATGCTGTCCGCACCGCCATTAAACTGCTCCGGTTCGGGTGTTCCTTCCGGGGCGGCACTCACACTGTACGACGAGTACGAGAAGGCGAAGGAGGATGAAAACCAAAGATACGCAAAGGAAACGGATGCACCGATCAACCTGTCCAAGCGGAAACCGTCGCGCGATAGTCCACTGGGACCGGGTGCTCTGGAACTCACCAACGGTACGAAGCTTCCGGGGATGGTGCCGGGAGGTAGCGGAGGTGTTGGTCCATTTGGACCGGGAGGATTGTTCACCGGATGCGATACGGACGAGTTGAACCACCGGCTTGAGCTGATGTCTGATAAGGTGGGATTGTTGCCACCGACGGCTGTCGCGTTGTTGGAGAAGGAATCGGACAAGTATTTCCTCAAGTCAAAACGGGACCGACTTGAGCTGGAGGCAAACCATCTGTTCGATTATCCTGGACCCGGACCGGACGGGTTGCACAAGCATGCCAAGCTGAACCTTTACCATCAGTCGCCGAGTCCTCACCATGGTAGCCCGGACGAGAAGCAGGGTGGATTGGGGCTGGGTGATTCGGCGTACCCACTTGCCCAGCAGTTCTTCATCAAGGCGGCAGATGCGGGTGCGCACGGTGGACCTGGAGGAGTTGGTGGGCCGGGGTTGTCACCATTCAACAGTAACGCCATGATCGACAACATGAATCGTCATCTGATCCAACGCCAGCAGACGATCGCTGCCGTTAGTGGTGGTGGCGGAGGAGGCGGTGGTGGTGGTGGAGGTGGCGGTGGTGGAAGCGGAAAGAAGGATAAGGGTATGACGCTTGGTGGGATGGAGCTCGGACCGGACATTGGTACCGGCCGGAGCCGTTCGTCCAGCACGGAAAAGAACCACATTAAGCGCCCAATGAATGCGTTCATGGTGTGGGCGAAGGATGAGCGGCGCAAGATACTGAAGGCCTGCCCCGATATGCACAATTCCAACATATCCAAGATACTGGGCGCCCGATGGAAGGCGATGACCAACCTTGAGAAGCAACCGTACTACGAGGAGCAGGCGAAACTCTCCAAGCAGCACATGGAGAAGCATCCGGACTACCGGTACCGTCCACGTCCGAAGCGTACCTGCATTATCGACGGCAAGAAGATGCGCATCTCCGAGTACAAGTGTCTGATGAAGAACCGGCGCCAGGAGATTCGACAGTTCTGGACGCGTGACTATGACAGCGGAACCGACCAGAAGTGTCCGCTCAAGGACGCCGGCAAGGTGATTAAGAACGAGGCCATGTAAATTCCACCTCTGGATGAGCGCAATCTCTTCCCGTTTTCGGACATCCCCATATTTAATAATACTTAACTAACCTTGGCACTGTGTACTCTCTGTATTCCGAGCGTAGATGTTAATGCTTCCGAGGTTCACGCAAGGTGACGTGCAGCAAGCAGAAATAAAATGCGTCATCGCATTCAACAAAATCACAACATGGTGCGTTATCGTGTTTCGCTGTAGATATTTATTGTAACAGATTCAGTAAACCACTGCTTGATGACACGCTCCACACTTTGCCACGCACGGTGTACTGTTGCTCTCCTGCACATAAAACCCTTCTGGTCTGGATTTACTGTAAGGTAATGAACATAAACTTAGTAGTGATCACATTGAGATTGTATACTTTACCCGAGCAGATAGTAATCCGTGATGGTGTTGTTGCTGGAGGTTCCTGGTCGGTCACATCCTTCCGATGCCATCGAATAGTCTTCTTGCATTTCACAGACATTCATTCTCACACATACTTCAACACACTCACACACTCGCATAACAATCGGTTATAAAATATAAACAATCCCCAATAGTATACCTGATCGACGACATCTTTAAGCTTTAGTATTGCTACACCAACCAGCCGATCCTCTCGGGCGAAGCAGTAATCCTTCACGCATATGTGCAGTTCAAAGAACTCCAGCTGCTCCTCGTTACCAATGATGCTGTACAGGAATAACAAAGATGATAAAAAAAGTGAACGTTATGACGCTGCATGCAAACGCTCATCCTTCACAGTGGATTGATTGCTTACAAATGGAAGGTGTCATTGTACTTTGGCGACCAGTTGTTGGATTTGGATTTGGTCGCAAACTTTCGTTTCCTATCGTTGAGGTGCGGTCCGATCAGATTGACTTCGATGAATGGCCGGAACATACCGGACGGGACGGTCCATTTGAGATCGTTGGCTGCGATCACTGCGAAATGAAAGGCAAGTGTTGGAAGGCGTGTGGAGTTGGTAAATTGTGAGCTGATCTTACCCTTGACGGATATTTTCTGTTCACCGTTCTCCGGGTTCGATGAGACGTCTATCTGTATAGACACCTCACCGACGGAAGCATCATCGTGACTGACACCTTCTGTGGAAATAAAGCAGTCGAGTGAGGAATGCGGAATTATGCGCGACTTGGAGGACCTAACGCTACACCATTACCTTCAGAAGCACCTTGTCCGGAGACGAACGATTTGATTAGTGTGTCCGTGGTCTGCGTGTACAGACTCAATGCGTACTTTAAGCTCTGCAGCTCGGGTGACTTCTCGAGGAACGGCATCTTCAACCCATTGCCACCGGCGTGGAAGTACTGCTGGATGGTACCGAGGGCCACCTCCAATACCGCACACTGCTTCGGCGATAAGTTCTTCTCCATCTAGCCAATAAAAATAGCGTGAGGTTTCCGCATCGTCTCTTAATCCTGAAACGATTGATACCAAACTTACCTCTTTGGAAATGTCCATTACCCCACTGAGCACATTCTTGGCATCCTGTTTGCCGGACATGTGGTTCTTGATAAGCCGCGACATGTCCTCGATTTTTGCGTTCGCTGCTAGATTCTTGGCATTGTCGGTGAGATGCTTGAACACCATCTATATTTGCGGGGGAAACAAACATATGGATGACGCACCTCCTACAGATGATCACCTCCGATATCTCGCACTTACCGTTCGATCGGTCATCGGTGGAAGCACGATCGTTTTCTCCAACGTTCGGATCACTATCTTCCACAGTTCCTTCAGCAGTCTTTTCAAAACGGTCTTTTCGCATGATTGAGCGTACATGGAGAGCGAGCCATCCAGCAGGTCCATCAGTGGTCGCAGCACCTCGTCCGCCTCGATCGCGATCAGATTGGCATCGTCGGCGGGCGGAGCATGGAACAGGGAGCTCTGCTGCTTAACCTGCTGCAACAGATCGCCCAGCTCGCGAACGCTGCCAGTAATTCTCGGTTCCAAACTAAGATGGCGACAATGCAGAAACAAACGAAATTAAGAGCGAGATGATCCAGAGGAGTCTAGCATGCTTCGCTTACCTCTTGGCGAACTGTGTCGCCAGATCGTCCAGTGCCGTGTTCAGGTTCTGCTGCAGTTCCTTGAGAATGTTGGCCGCATCCTCTTCCAGCTTGTCGCCACCCATCGACTCGAACATCTTCTCCAGCTGTACCCGTAGTTGCTGGATGTTGTTCATAAGTATGCATGCCTGGCACGTACGAGGTAGCGAATAGAAATATCAGTATCAAAACCCCGATACAAAACCACCACGGTACACCGTAGAGAGATTGGTTTTAGAGAGAGAGAAAAAAATGTATGTGGCTTACTGTTCGCTCCTCGTGCATTATATCAGGGAACTCCGACTTAACGATATCAACATACGCAAGCAGTACTTTAACAATGGTCTTAGCAAAACGTCGCATGTAACGCTTCCAGATTTCTGGATCGGGACAGTCGAGTTTGCTTACCACATCGAAGCACTGTGTTAGCTGCGTAAAGACATCGACGACCGAGTTTGAGAAGAGAGCATGCTCACTACTTTTTTGGAACTGTAAGTAAGAAAACAAGGCAGGAAGAAGATAGTCAGCAATTGTACAACCAGTATGCAACTTCCAACCCCCCGGAAGGCTAGTGTCCCACTTGGCCGTAAACGACCGTTCCAATGTACCCCGTCTTTCTTGTCCCGCTTGAACGCCCCGTGCAGGTACTCCAGCGACACGTCGTCGTTTTCGTTTAACCACTGCATCACGAACGGTTCGAACCACGCCGGATATTCCGGCACGGCACCCTTGTACGGTGGCACTTCCTTCACGTAGTTCGTGTATAACCATTTAACCTTGAAGTGCAGATTCATGTACGCCGACGACTTGCACAGCCGATGCTGTTCGTGCTCCTCGAGCGCATACTTCATATCTACGGCGAACAGGCTCCACATGGTTGCCGCAGACACCTGACAAATAGACAGAGTTGGTGAAAGACAGAAATGTTAAACATCAATTAAAGATATTTTCCAACTCAGTTAACCGCTACTTGCTTACCTGCCCGATGTTAAGCTCTTGCGGGAATTGATTAAGTACAGCACTATAACTATTTTTATCTTCCTCGATAACTGATACAATTAAAGCTATTAGCTTGTGCCAGAAATCAACATTCTCTAGTTTTGGTCCGTGGTCTTCGCCTTCACGTTTGGCTTCGTTCGGATCAACCTGAAGAAGGAGCAGTAATCGTTGCATTAGCTAATCAAGGCATCTTGTACGTTTAACCTCAGCCATCATAACGCGTACCTGAAATTCTCGATTATATAGCTCATAACAATTTTCGAACAAAAATTGATAAGTTGATCGTAGACAAGCCTTTACACAATCCTTTACCACTGTGCTTGCTCTAGGTGGGCTGGATAACTCTTGAACCTAGAACAGAGATTGGTAGCCCGTTGCTCAGTTTCCGCACTTACATCTGCACCTTGCACCTACTTACTTTCATACGGAAAAAGGTAATACTGGTTAACAAATCTACAGTAGATTTTAGATCCATTAGCTTTTCCTGACTGGAAGCGGGAAAATTATTTCTATACATGGACAAGTCGATTCGTAGCGAGTTGTGCAGCTGGTCCAATAGCTTAACGAACTTTTCTTTCTGTGAGTTGGAAGAAGAAGGAAAATAAAAAGCGAACGAGAAACATTAGCGTTACATCACCATCCCCGCCCATCCTGTCTGCACCGTGGACACTTACACCAAAATTACTAGCCGCAAAGCGATCGCTGGCGGATACCGCGCTAGAAGCCGTGGTGTGTGCATAGTAAGCGTTTATATTAGCTAATAGTGTACTCATAACAGCCGGGACGCCAGCGCACAGGTACTTCGTAGATAGGCAATGAAAGTGGGTCATGGCTTGGTAAATGTTCTCAATACCATAACGCATCGCGAACTCGTCCACAATCTCTTCCGGCGTTTCGTCGAAGTAAATCTTCCACCCGTCATCGCCTTTGGTCTGTGGAAGATTCACCTGCAAAGAAGGATGGACAAATATTCCACTCATAAGAGCCCATGTGCATGTGATACACCAAGCACTTCCGCACGACTGTTCACTTACCGCTCCCTGTGCTTCCTCGCACAGATAATGAAACACGTTCTCGTGCAGACAGGTGTACTGGACGTGGTACGGTGCTACCTTTTCCTCGCCTTTAATCTCTACGGAAATATGCAAACGGATCGCCCCGGATACGGCTGATTTGTCAGTACGCTTCTCCAGATTGTACCAAACGTCCATCTCGCCCGATAGCGTTCGCACTTCAATGATTGTCTGTCCCAGAAAGTCGTCCGACTCTCGTGTTAACTTCTGTCGCAGTTTTGATTTCAGATCGTTATCCTCGTCCCACACGCGCACCTTGATGCGATCGGACGAGTTGTGGCACTCGCTGGAATAGACAACGTGCGGAAAGTGATATCGTCTGCTGGTCACGGTGTACAGTTCACGGTAACGGCACTACTTACAAGTTAAACTTTTCGTTCCAAACCGGATTCAGCTCCTGCGGCATCGTACGGGTGCGCTTCTTTACCTTACTTACCTGCACCGTCACGTACGGATCGCTGGTACCGCTCTTGTCCTTCGCAATCAGGCCCTGCGCACAGATGACGGTGATCGCAATCTTTGCCGACCATTTGCTCGTACCATCCAGCACACTTTGCTTCACCGCCTTCATGTGTCCAGCATGGCTCTTCTCCTCTACCGCGAACACTTTCCTGCAATGGTACGGTATGGTTGGGTCAGACATTAAAAGTGGAACTCCCTGCAGTCAGGAAAACGAAACCAACCTGATCAGTTCGAATATTTCTGGACGATCGCGTTCACGTTGCTTCATTCGCTCCTTCATTGCCGCTATCACCGAGTTTGCCTTATCCTCGGCGCCGTGTTTGGAACTCTTTTCGGAAGCACCAGCGAAGCACACTGAAACGATTGTAAGCGACACTCATGATAGGCGGGTCGAGCACTCCACCACTATTCTACTTACTCTGCAGACAATCCGCGTTCAGCAGATCCTTGCACTTCTCGTGACACTTGACAGCGCACTCGGTACATCTGTAACGAAAACCATGCGACATGTCGATGAGGCTCCTTTGCCAGATTATGTTCAAATGTGGCGCTTACCGCACACCCTGTCGCGCAATACCCCACAGCAGTCCTTCACACTCGTAGCAGTATGTCGGGGAGGTGGCTGTCCACAGGACAAAGTTATGCGGTGTGGTTGACGAGATGGGATAGATCAACGCCTGCAGTGCCTTCTTGTATACATGCATTTTCTGCAACAAAAAAAAAGCACCAAAACACGTCATATGAGACTGCAGCGCACTTCACACGAATAGCTTCCACTTACCAGCTCTTCATCGTTGAGGGTTGCTCTTGGTACGGCGGAGGTCAATCCTGCGTTGCGTTTCGTTGCAGCCATCGTCTAGCGTACGTCGCAGGAATCAAAAACACCCAGAACAACATTAGTATCCAATCAAAACATGGCCAGAATTGCGCCGAAAAAAAAAAACAAGCTGTTAAGACTTGCATGTAACACTGTCGTGCAGAACACGGTAACTGTGTAATGGTTGTATCAAACAGGGGTTTTAACAATGTACAGATCAATAGAGTAAACGTAAACATAAACTCAAAGCAACAAAACAAACAATTCTACAAACACAAGACACAACCACTGGTGCTACAGAACGCTAAAGTGAAAGCAAAACCACTAATCAAAATACACTTACTTTGAGGACCTGTTGAGGAGAGCGTTTCGAAATCATGTTGAGGTTAGGTTAATAAGATACGACGGAAATACGACGACAGGGCAGGCAATTTTGTGTACATGTTTAGGTTGTTTTATAATACCGCACATAAAAGAGAGGGCACACAGATGGGATACATCGAGATTAGAGTACGGAGCAGTCCGGGAGGTTTTGGTTTTTTGTTTGGAAAAAAACACCATTTAAAGAAATAAGATAGGTATGCCGATGCTCCATACGGTTAGGATTACTCCGGTTCGCTTCGTATTACTGCACCAAGAGCTGTTGGAAAGGTTAAGTCACTTGGGCTTCCTTTGTTTTTAGCACACACCTGGTCCACTTTTGGAACAAGTAATCGAGCAGTGCAGCAGTCAAGTTCAGACAAGTGAGTCATGTCCGGGAAGTCAAACGAAAAAGGTCAAGCTAATAATCTCACGGCGCATGTGAGGGGAAAATGTACTAATGTGAATTTATACGAGATAAAATTAAGCTGTAGATGAATAGAAAGGACTAACATGGCTAAAGAACCTATAGGACGATATCTTCATAGACAGGATCCCAACTTAATTGTCTGGAGATAGTGAGGACATGATTTAAATATGAGTTTGAGCACATGCTTTTGGATCCACACCAGATCTCGAAGATGTCTCATCGAAGGAAAGCAATTCTTAGTCCTTCAGAGAGTTTGTGCCAAGAATAATAACATTTCCAACATTGCCCAACGGTGAAGCATACGCCGAATAACATCAGCTTCCACACAGCCAACTGGGTAACAAGGGTACGACGACAGGAAACACGGGGAAGGCGTCCCCATCCTCACGATACCTACCAACTCCGATACGAGCGGTATGGACTTCCTTCTTGGTCGAATATCCGGCATACTGTCGATGTTGCTGTAGAAGGTGTTATCACCCAGCCTGCAAACCATACAACCATGCATAATTAGTCTTCCGTCCTGTTCGGAACCTCGAAGTTTCGTCTAACTTACCCATTGTTTCGTCCACTATCAACGGTACCGTTTCGCTTCTGTAGAGCGGGTGCGGAGTTTGTGCCATGATATGGGGGGAAAAAAAGTACGCATTAGTGAATGGAGTGCCGTACCATAGTGCAGCTTCGTTTAAAACGCGATGACGCGCGGCTCAGAAGCAGAACCATCTTTATACTACGGTAATGCGATACAAAACTACCGTCCTGCTTGCAAACTGCCTTGCATCAGTGAAACACAAAATCGTACAAGACTGATTCTGAGAGACAGAGCGAGAGAGGTTTCGCCAAAAACAACAACAATAGCAACTAAAACAACAAAAACGAACGGAACGCACAAAAACAGAAAACAAAAATCTTTCAAACACGGGCTTTATAAGTATGGTTTAGACTGATGTACGTAAATGGTTTTAGTAAAAACACGTTTCTACGGCAAAAGTATGGAACCAGCGCGGGTGGTCTGGTCACTAGCTAAGGGTTTAGATGCAACGGTTGGTTTTTTTTTGTTTTTTTTTTTTTGTTGGTTTTTAACAGTGTATACTATTCTTACCTCTACAGACCCTTCCGAAACTGATTCCGAAACAAAAGTGTATAATACAGATACAGAGAGATACACGTAAACGAAACATAAAACAATACGCTCCCTCGTATATATATATACACACACACACATATGCACACGGGTACAGCAATAGAGGTTATATGCGGGGCAGGTTATGTTTTGCATTGTATAACAGTAGTAAGTATACATAGATAGATTAGATAGATGGGCACACAGCACACAATATACACGTGGGTGATGTACGGAACCGCCGCATCAGCCGGCCGGATTACCGGAACCGGAAACACACGCAAGTAGTGTAACACGGGTGGTAAGTGATGATGGAACACAAATGGAACACAAATCAAATCAAATCAGCGCGCGTCGTAACTACCAATGTTTTCTTTTGTTTTAGTTTTGTTTTTTTTTTTTTGTTCTCTGGTAAGTTTTTTCTTCTTCTTGTTTTTTTTTGCATGTGTGTGTGTGATCTGGGTTTTTTGTTTGTTTGTTTGTTTTTTTTTTTTGTTTGTTTTGCTTTTTCGGGTTTCATTTTGTTTTTTTTTGTAGTTTGGTTTAACTTGGTAGATTTGTTTGATTTCGCGGTAGTTTGTCTGTTCTGTTTATAGCATAGTCAAACGCATCCGCCCACCGATAGCAGGTGCCGCAGCGGTGTCATTTACCTCGGGCTCCTCGTTCTTGCCACTTACGTCCACCTTTTTGAACAGACCGGGCTCGTCGTCGAAGGACTCACCGACTTCGACCACTTTCTGTTTCTCCTCGATACGTTTCTCCTTGAGCGTTTTCAGCAGCTTCCATTTGCTGCCGCCCTCACCATCTGCAAGCAAAAGAGATAGTTACGGGTAGGTCCATGCATGGAAGTGTCCGGTGCAGCGTCTTACCTTCACTACCTTGGGCGCGAAACAAGCTCTGGCGGCGTTGGGCTGTCGGTGGCACAGCACCGGTTGCGTTTGGATCGAGATCCTTCTCGAGCGCCATCTGGACGTCACCGGGTTGCGAGAGCTCGGTGCCGCTGATTGCATCCTGTTCGTACGATTGGTACGGGTCCTCCACTTCGTACTCCTGCAGCGGGCTTGGTTGCGTACCAACTGGGCTTGGTTCGAGCTGACCTTCAAAGGACAAGTTATCCCGAGGTGGCGACGGTTGCAGTTCACCGTGCAGCGAGGATGGTGTGGGCTGTTCGTGTAATGATCCTTCCGCGGAAGGAGTCATGCCACCTGCAGAAGACAAGAGCGGTACGACACTGGTGAGTGGCGTATTGGAAGGTCAGGATCTGTGACATTCACCTTTAGTTGCAAGCGGTGACAGATCCGCCGGCTGCTGTTGGGCGACGTCCAGATGTGCGACAGGTGGTTGAGCATTGCCCGTCTGCTGTATGTCTCCCTCATCCACGGAAGCCTTCGACGAGTCAAGACTGAACGAGCTCTTCATCGAGGCGAAGAACGATTTCGACTTCGCACCGATGATACTGTCGGTACTTTCCTGATGCACAAGGTTTTTGTTGACCTTGTTGAAGAAGCTACCGATGTTGACGGTGGTCGCCTGAAAGAAACCACCCTTCTGTTCCGCGGCAGTCGGCTGGGCTACCGGAGCAGAAGGTTGCTTGGTCGGCAGAAGCGAACCTACCAGCGGTACCTTGCTCGGTTGGCTTGTCGGCTGTGTGGTGGTAGGTTGGGGCGCTACCACACTTGTCGGTACTGTGGCAGTCGTCTTGACAATGGGTGTGCTGGTAGTGACTGGTGCCGGAGTGGGTTTTACAATCTTCGCCACTTCAGGAACGCTCGGTGCCACGGTGGATGATACGTGCACTGTGGCCGTACCGTTGGCAGTGACTGTTGTACTAGCAACTACAGTACTAGAGGCCAATGTTACCGTAGGCAGTGCAAGACCAGTCGCTTCGACAATGGGTTTACCCTCCGCCAACACTGCCATCGTGGTGGTTGGCCCTATTGGAGGTAGGGCCGGTAGTTTGCCAACCGTCGTTGTAGTCGTAGTCGACATTGTGGTGGCCGTTATGACCAACGTTTCCTTCGTGTGATGCTCCAGACCGGGCAGCGTAACGGGATGGCTAAAAGCCATACTGTCTGACGCCTCACTGATTCCGGAGGAGTTCATTGACATGTGCAGGAAAGAAGAACAGTCCGAGCTGTCCGGTATGTTCGAGATGGCCGACATGGTGGAAAAGTCCGGCAAACTAATAGGAGCCTCCGTACCAGGAACGGTAAGTGGAAGCTGCGAGAACAGTCCCAAACTGTCGCTGGTGTCGGCAAAGCCAGAGTCCGTAATGTCCAGCGAGGGAAAGAACGTCGTATCGCTAAGCGTCGGGATGCTCGACTTGCGCGAGAGACTGTCATAGATGGCTTGCATCTCGGGCGAATCGGTAATGGACGTTTGGCCGGGCAGTGGTTGAAACGTAGGCGGACTGGTCGACGGTTCCGCCACACTTGATCGACGGCTAATGATGGCCTGTATGATGGCGGCCGTATCTGACGTGTCCGTAACAGTGACGGTGCTCTTGACCGCAATAAGTGATGCATCTACTACGCTTGCCTTGCGCGAAGACAATGCCGATCCACCTGATACACCTTCCGAGCATATACCCGGTCCTGCATTACGAGCATCAACCGTTTCCACACCATTCGACAGCTGATGAGAAAGGACACTGGGGGAAGCAACACAGGATGTCATCTCCAGTGCCTCCGTTATGTTGGGTCTGAGGTTAGGAAACAGCGCCTTTCCGTTGGTCAAACCAACCAAGTTCGAACAGGCAAACGTTGATGGAATGGTCGTTTTTGGCACCTCCACTATGTCACCTTCCGGTGCCGGTTTGCTCCGTGGCTTGCCATTACTGTCCGAAACATTACCATTCCCATCACTTTTCAATACCTCAGCCTGCTCCAGCTCGAGTGGATGAGTCTCGCGGAATCCATCGAGGCCGGTTTCATTATTGCCCAAGATGGCTGCCGCCGTTGCCTGCAGTCCGAATGGCGAGAACTCGCTCAACTTCTTGGGTGACGATCCATTCTCAGGCACCCGGGTAGTGTGCTCCGTGCTCAGATTTAGGCGGAAGTCATTCTCTGAGGTGCTGTCCTGTATTGTAATCGTACCATTCTCCACCGTTAGCAGATCGTCCTTGGTAAGCGTGGCAATACCTTCCGGTAGGTATTTCGCCAACTCTTTCCGTGGGCTTGCACTAGCCGCAGTTGTGACGGTGACAGTCTGCTTACTCCGTGCCATTAGCAACTCCGCCGATTTGACCGGATACACCACCTGCAGATCGTCATCGAATACGTCCATCAGCTCGGAGCAGTTCTTTGCCATGAAGCAGCGCACCTTATCCATCTCCTCGCTGCTGAGAGATGCCACGTCTTCCTCGCTCATGATCTTGTTGATTAGTTCCCGCACCTCTTCGCTCTGCATCTTCTCGATCCGCTCGGCCGTGTACTTCTTCGATTTGGGCGTACCGAATTCGAGCTCGATCTGTTTCGCATGGTTCAGGAAGGAGGTACGCAGCTGCTCCTCTATGATGGCCGCACTGTCCGCCGGTTCAATATTGCGCAGCAAACCCCGATCCGCTTCGCCCGCAGATAGGAATGGATTCGTCGACATGCGCGGCAACTCTGATGGTGGATGGGATGGAACGCTACGGGTCGGCAACACTACTGCTGCTGGTGAGGCAGCGTACGGATCCGCTTCTAGCTGAGGCTTCAGCAGCCCCTGAGCATCCGGTACGTTAGCAAGGTTTCGTTGCAAGATGAGAAAATCGTTGTCAAACTGCAGTTGCATCTGCTGGTGCTGCTGTTGCTGCTGCTGCTGCTGCTGCTGAAGGTGTAGGTGTTGGTCAAGCAAATGCATACCCTCATACCCCGCGTGTCTGGCACCCGCTACCAGCTGCGAGCCCGAATGATACATCTGCGCAGAGTTCTGCAACTGCTGGTGGAATAGCTGCTGCTGCTGCTGATGGTGCAGATGCAGCTGTTGCTGCTGGTGCAAAAACTCTTCCTGCTCCTCCTGCAGCGGTATCATGCCACTGTTTAGCAACGCCTCATTTATTCGGTCCCGGTACTCTAGGTCCTTCCGCAGCCGGGACTGCTCCTGGAGCGAGAATTCGTGATGCTTCGCATAGTCGGGTATCATATCGAGATATGCCTTCCGGTTCTCCTCCATAAATTGCAGATTTTGCACTATCCGTTGCTGTGATATGTTGAGCGATTGTAGCTTGAACACCTTTTCCGACATCTTCGTGTACTCTTCGTTCAACAGGTTCAGCGCAGCCCAGGCGAACTTGAGCTCCGTGTCGAGCAGATCGATGTTGGTCGCTATCTTGTCGGTGTAGTCGTTAATGATAAAGTCCTGATGGAGATGGTGCAGATCCTTCAGCCCCTGGTTACTGTACATCTCCTGCGACTGCTTGCTCCACAGGAACGCCGCCATCACCTCGTTTTCATCCATCGTGAACCGGTAATGGAACTGCTGCACTGTTTGTGCTAGGACAAAATATTACACACACACACACACGCACGCACGCTCACACGGGCTTAGGGTAGTAAAGCGTTCTCCAAAGCAGTCACATGCTTCTTTTCACACGCACTCACACATCACCACACCTGCACATACACACACACACATAATCTCTCTCAGAGCAGTTTTTGCACTCCACTTCCCATCGTGATCGATTTGGTGCACAGCGGAATGGGAAGTGGCAGGGAAAGGTTTAGAGAGTCGGGTGACAGCAAAAGGACTATCGATGTAGACTAGTTCCACGTTTATGAGTATGTGTCTGTGGGTGGGTGACGCTAGCAGTAACCGTTTAAGATAGCGGTTTGATAGATGAACACTGAGGGAACAGAATAGAATACACCAATCAGCAATTATCGTCAACGTGTCCCTATTGAAATTGATAGAAGCCTCTCTTTGATGGACGATCCACTATAGACACTATTAGTATGGTGCTCGAACAGAGCTGACAGTAAATGTAGGACACAGCAACCATGTCCGACAGGCGCACACAAACGAACTCTACCGAACGTGGTACACACGTTCACCAGCAAGTGTCCTTGTTGATGCTTCGCCCTCTTCTGAAACGTTCCTCGTATTCTCCGGACGAAGATTTGAATAATTCAAAACAACTTCATGCGCCAAACGAACCCAGAGGAAACGTGCCCTGGCCAAGGGGCGAATGCTCCACTACCAACCACCAACACTACACGGCCTTTAAAACGTGTTAAACTTAAACAGTTCAGTTGCTGCATTCACACCACGGACAAACGAGATTTTCGGGTGACAATTTTGCCACAAATTCGTGTGTGCCAAGACGCGAGACAGTAAGCACTAGACGCAATTCGCCAGTCAGCTCTCAACTTCTCGTAATTAGAAAAAAACAACACCTCCCCATCCAACGAAGGTCCACATTCTTAAGCGGATTCCAATCAATTTTGTGAGGTTAATCAATGTTGGAGTGCGCCCACATCACACCAGAACACTTCGTTCCTTGCTAACGAGGGAAAATAAGGTTTGCAGAGCCTTGTGTCTACGGTAGTGGTGCACAAAAATTTTCCTGAACTTTAAAAAAAAACACTCTTTTTAAAACCTTCGGGCACGAAAAGCTTGCTGCCGTCTAATGGGACGGGAACTCTGAAGTAGGAAGCAGTCCACAGTTTCTAGCGCTCGTTCCGTGCCACACGCGAACTCTCACGTCTGCTGCACGAACTCTCCGTACCAACCGTACAACCGTACCACTGCTTGAATGCTCTTTTGTCCGCCGCGTTATCTCTCTTATCGTAATGGCCATGCTCACTCTCGTGCACGTAGAAGATCCATGTGCTCTCCAGCAGTCGAGACCGCGCTGTACGCACGCTCCAATTTTTGTCTGACATTTAATTTATGACTGTTACGGAGCCGTCGACACGCTCCACTAAGGAGCCATCGACATTTTTTTTTCCTCTACTGCGTATGGGTTTCTGGTGGTACGATATTCGAACCAAATATCTGACTGAAGAGGATACTAAGTACGCGCCTTTGTACACAGACGGGCCTTCAGAAGTACTCGTCCAAGTGTGCAGAGGATGTCGGATTCGGTGTGGGTGTACGGAGAGTGTTTGACACTGCCCTGAGAGCGTATTCCTGCAGATAGCTCCAAGAACGCAGCTAGAACAAATGTCTCAGTAAATTTACTAGACGCTAGAACGCTTGTACGACTCCACACAGAACCTGCGTGTTGCGTTACCGTTTTCGCACAATATTTTGTCTTTAGCGCTAGCACAGTTTTTTGACAGTGACATTCCATGCTCTCCTCCCCCTTCTATTTCTTCACCACCTGCACTAGAATTGCGGCAGAACCGTGGCGAACCAATGCCGTCCTTCCGCTTCTACTGTCACTCACTGACAGATGCGTGGTTTCTTGTGACACCATCATCTGCTGGAATGCAGCAGTTGAGCATCGTCCTCTGCAAACAATTGTGCACACACAGACACTTCCAGCTTCCTCACGAGCAAGACGTCTTTCAATTAACCGTACCGCGAGTTGTTGGGTTCTCACTGCCCAAAACTTCGTCGGGTCAAATGCTACACAAACAACAGAATGGATGAAAATGCACCTTTCACCCGCAGCACAACTCCAAAAGCACGCACGCTCAAGAAGGTCTCACTCTCTGCCACCACCACGACACTCAACACATCAACCCACCCTTAAACCGCGGTGGAGGCGTGCGTGAACTTGTTGTGAAAACGACCTTATTCACAGGATGTACAAAGTGAGTGGGAAGGAGGGATATGGAATACTACGTACGTATCTTAGCAGCAGGGCAATGGTCCCGCTCTGGTCCACTGTCTATAGTCGGGAGCTGTTGGATGGGGAAAATCAATTTTTTCAACGCAAGCGCAACACCATCGCAACAGGTCACGTTAGGATGAGAATAGCAGAGGCCCCAAAGGACGTCAGGAGCGGGAGTTGGGTAGCTGCTGATGAGGGCGAGATTGAACGGTATTTTAGAGCGCAAAGGTGTGTATAGACCACCTAACCAAGCCATCAGATAATTTGCACCTAAATAGGATACCTTTTATCATAGTTTTCTTTTTACGCTTTGTGAAATGTAAGACGAGTGTGGTCTTAAAATAGATGTACATGGTGATCTCGTTTACAAACCCTGTAATATGTATCCGAAGTATAATGTATGCGAATGGATTGAATTTTAGCATGAATGTACTTAAAGCATTTAGTAGAAAGTCTACTCTTAGAGGAATTATTAAAAATAAATTAAAAAATAACATCGCTATATAGTAAACGTTGCCGGCGAAACCTCTTCTCAGGTCAATCAGACTTAATCACAGCTTAATCCCCCCCGGTCCCGTGCAAAATATAGCAGGATGTACTCACGTTGATGATCTGATCGTACGCCCACAGCCACTTGTCGCGGGCATTGAAGTTTTCCCGCTTGCCCTGTTGCTGTTGCTGCGTAATGTCCTTGGAAAGGTCGTTCACACCGGTGGCGTCCGTAGTTGCGGATGACACACCCGGCCCGAGACCGGTCCCGCCGGTTCCGGTCACTCCAACACCACCGGCTCCCTGACTCCCGGGCATTGTTCCCGCCAGCTGATCTAGCTTGTCCGCCTTCGCGTCGTACCCGTGCTCCAGCAGTGCGTTCGTACCGGCCGATGCACCGACCAGCAGCCCCGCACCACCGACCCCACTGCTGGAACTCACGTTCACGCTCTGTTTTGCAGCGTTCGCCTGCTCCAACTCTTCCAGCTCCTCGTCGAAGCACTCCTCACGCTCGTCGAAGAAATGTAGCTGCTTCTTGAGCGTCAGTCCGTCGGATTGGTGAGATACCTTCGGGAGCTTCTTCGCGGTTGGAGGTTCCCCGGGTAACCGGTCCTCGTCACCGTACCGGTCGTCATCGTAGAGTTCCGGGCCGGTGCCAGAAGCGGCATCATCTAGCTGGTCATAATTGGACGTCCGGTGCGGTTCGTACACCGTCTCCTTCGCCTCCTTCGGCAGCGTGCTTTGTTCCGGTGACAGCAGGTACGGATCGACCGATTCGTCGTGGTAGTACATCCCATCTAGCGTTCGGTCAGGTGAGCGTCTCAAAGGTGGCTTTTTGTCCGGGCTGCCCGCCAGATAATTCTGGCCCTTGTTGCTAGCCGGCTTGCTGGGCAGAAGCTTCGGTGTGCTCGACGAACTGGTGACCGGTACGTGACTCATCGCATCGTAACCCTGATCAAAGGACGATTGTTGCTGCTGCTGCTGCTGCTGCTGTTGGCGAGTACTTACACCACCAGAGTAGTCGCTGCGACTGCTCGAACCGCCACTGCTTGACACCGGTGTACTGCTACGGCTACGACTCTTCAGTGCCGTCACACGATCGTTCATGAGCGTCGGTCTCGATGCGTACTCCTTGTGGCCGTTCGGAAGCATCGCGTGTCCAGCCGGCTCGTCCCGGGACGCACCGGTCGGGTAGTGCTGCTGCTTGTACGGATACCCGAGCGATTCGTGCGCTTGCGGCTGTATAGACGGTAGCTGCTTCTTCGGCGCTCCACTACTGCTCGTAGGTGGTTTCATGCCGAGCCCACCGTTCATCATCAGCGCCCCGACGTCCGTGCTATTAGCGCTGTCGAGCTGCTCGCTGTAGATTGGATTGTGGTTGCAGAATCCCGGCGACTGGCTGGTAACCGGCGGTGCGGGCAACCCGCGCCCATCCGCGTACTCGTCCGCCGGTGCGTACCCATCGTTGTACGGTGCTTCCGCGACGAGCGAAAAGTTCCGGTACGCCGCATTCACGTCCGCTGCGATAAAAGACATCGACTGGGATGATCTGGGATGGTTAGCAATGTTCTGTATTTTCGGCAGTTTCTTGATCTTTCTACTCGACAGCGTGATCGATGAGGTCATGAAAAAGTCGCTGTAGCAGTAATCGTCCGTATCGTCGTCGTTCACGTAGAACGACGAGGTGGTGATAAAGTTCTCCTTGTTCTGGGACAGATCGCAAAAGTAGTTGATCGAGTTACCGAAAATGTTCGAGTTCAAGCGCTTCAGACTGTCGTCGTCGATCGGACCGGATATGCTCTTGCGCGCCTGCCGAAGAGTGGATAAAAGAGAAACGGAGTGGGGGTGGTGGGGGTGTGGGGGGTGTCGATGGTTGGAGATAGGTAAGAGGGGTTCAGGTTGGTTTGGAAAAATGCACCAACACACACACACAGACATACACATACACACCCATGTTTTTTATATATATATATGTATAGCGTAATAGATATAGACCACAAAAATCCCCGCAGGTACACCAAAACGGGGTGAGGGGGAAGGTCCAGACATCCAGAGATGCATCCATCAAGGACGAGGGAAGATTGTGTGCCGGTGCAGATGGGGAACAGAACAAGAGACGGATTTTAGAATGGCAAAAAGGAAATAAAGGAAGTTGTGATATTCGGGTGGTGGTGGAAATATTCGGAAAGGAAAGAGAGAAGGAGAGAGAGTGAGAGAGATAGAGAGAGAGAGAGA
>AXCM01003724.1:0-24766 GCA_000473375.1 Anopheles culicifacies | reverse complement strand
TGCCTTGTTTCTTGGAGCATCTTCGCCGTGCAAATGATAGCGGATGGTAGGTGAAGGGGAGATCGTTAAATCATTCCAATTGGGGGGGGGGGGCTTCTTTTCCACGGAAAAGCGTCCATTTGTCTTTTTGTTTTTTTGTTTTTGTTTAATTTTTCTCCGTGTCCATCTCGAGTGGATGAGTTTTCATTTCGTTGACACAGAAAAGATACACCCAGACGCACGGTGTACACGTAATCGGCGAGAAAGGAGCGCCTTTTTTGCGCGTGCTTTTTGGGAACAGTGGTGCTTTTTTGATTCGTACAGATGCAACGATTATTTAATGATCCGATAACATATTTATGATGGTTGCTGAACGTGTGAGCAGTAATTAAAAAGGCAAGGTAGGACCCAGTTATCTTTCACCTGAGCGCGCTGTGTCCTGGTAGATGAGACAGTTGCGAGATCATTCAATTAGGTTTAAAATTAACTGAGCAAAACGTTATGTGTCACGTTTTTCGTAGACCTCGTTACAAATTCTTACTTCAGCATTACACGTGTCCCAATACCTACATTCATTGTTGGTGGCGTAGTGGTAACGGTTTCGGTCTTCACTTGACAGGACTGACATCTGAATCCCATCCAGAGTAACTTCGTTAAAGAATTCCAGGAAAAGTGCAGACTAAAAGTGGACTTCTTTGAAGATTTTATTTGAAGGAAGGCTAGGGCTCCAACAGAAAATAGACCTAATGTGACAGGTCTTCAAATCGCTTCAAGAAAATCACTTGGCAAGGAACTGCAATCGATCGATTTGATCGATCTTTGAGGCCCCTGGCACCTTCCGTAGTACTAACCCGCGTTTTAGTAAATCTGAGTAATTCTAACAAATGCGACGGAGGAGGATGGTTCTTTCTAAGGAGTTAACTTCTTTAAGTTCTTGAACGTCGAAACCACCATGAACTGCGAGGCCCATGGCGGTCGCCTACCCAATCTTCATGTATACTGACAAGATCACTACGACATTAATACTCTACTGTTTGTTCATAGTAAATCTCACACAATTTTGATTCTTCATATTGAAGTCACAATCCAGTCCCAATTAATTGCATTCCCCCAAGAGACCACTTTCAATCACACCACTTACACGGAAAGTTTTATTGAGCTGTTTGGGAGTTTGAGAGCTTGCTCCTCTGCTAGAATAGACCGTTGGGGTCAATTAAAACAGTACACGATTTCGCAGAAAAGAAGACAACTGCTACAGATAGCAATTTCCAGTTGCGAGAATCCGCAATAATGACTTTTCACCGGAGCTCATTAAGATTAGCTATCAGACTGTACGCGAAGCTTTCCCTTCCCGCTCGCCAAAGTGGGGTGCAATTTGGAAAATTACTCCTTATTATTAAGCCCGTTAACATCTGCACACATCTGGTGCGCTGTACTCTGTAATTTTTGGTAGAATCTATCACTAATAAACTGTACACGCGCGAACGAATGTATTGCTACAAGTTGTGAAATGTTTCGTTCCAGACAAACAAAGCTCTAAGGAAGCGAAAAACAAATCCAAATTAGCATATTCCCGTACGATCGATCTTTACTGCTGTACGTCACGGGTTATAGCCCCACCGAGTCCCAGCCCTGAAAACGGTCATGAAGAATTCATTCCCCTTCACTCGCATCACGAGCGGGTTTGGGTTGTTTGTGCAAAATTAAGGAGCATTAAAAATTGAGAACGCCATCCGGGATCCACGGATGTTGGAACTTTCGAGCGAAGTTGACCTCCCAACGAAATCGTTTCTGAAGGGAGAATGCTTCCAGGAGGAAAAGAGATGCGTTTAGCAAATATTAGAAATGTGAAACGTGACGTCAATAATGAATCCCTTGAGTTTGGTGATATTTTAGGGATTTCTGTTGGATCCTAAATCTCTTCACAATTTCTTAAAGTGTCACTAATGGTCACTGACGTATCTCAGCCAGAGAGCTAGCATCGGTAAAGTTTTATTGAACCTGCTCGCGCCAATAGAATGTTGAGCAAGCGTACTAGTAATGCGCCAATTCGTCCATGCAGTCTCCGCACAACAAATATGTGGCTGGCGAAATCGGATGGAGACTAATCGCAAACTCGTCTAATGTGGCGCGGTAAGAACACGTGCACGATCACGCTCCATGGTCAACGGGTTACCAGATTTGCGGTGTAATGAACCATGTTTGAACGTAAGGAGGATTGTTTTTATTTTTTTTGCTGCTGCAGCCAAATGATCTGCAATAGACAGCGACTTCCCTTACCCCGAGGGTGGCAAGGTGATGATGATGATGCCCTCGGTCATATGCACTCTTTGTGGGGATACCCGTACAGATCGTTCGCTCGGAGGTGAATGGCGGTGGTTGTGGCCGTGTGGCACCGAATTCGGACACGGTATCTGAAGGCGATCGAGAGCTGCATACAGCTGCAGGTGAACAGAGATTGCATAATTAGTGCCCGATGAACTGCTGCACCTCAAGAATGGCGGACAGGTGATTGCAACAGCTTCGCAATAGCGATTATCGCCGGGTCCCTTGAAGGGTTCTTTACCGGTTTCCTAAACGATTGGGGCAATTGGTAACATGCTGTTTATGTTGTACCGTCGCCAGCGTCACCTTCAATCAGCTGTTCCGTAACACATGTGTCCAACTTTGTAGGGTGGTTCAATTAAAAGAAATCTATCTATCTATAGCATTACTTGTTTTTTACCTTCCGATATCCACATATTGAGTAAGGTGGAACGACCTTACTGTACCTACGTTCGACTTGATCAGATTGAATAATGCGCATCAATAATTTAAATAACCCCTCTTTGATATCCATCAATTGTTCCCCCGCTTGGTTTACGATTTCATAGTAAACACAAACCACCAGTGACCTCTTTCTAATCTGCGCGGGAAGTCCATAAGGCACCGGAACGGGTTAGGGGAATCCCCGCTCCTGACCGCGGCTAATGCTTATGTAATCTGTGACCCAAAAACTCATACCGGGAAGGTCCCGACATATAGACCCAACAGATCCCTCCCCCCCCCCCCCCTTACCACCCCTACCCGTACGGTGCAATCCGGTTTCTGCAAATGGCTGGCGTTGTCTGAGATGATGCTAATTTTTGGGAGCACGAAATCTCGCGACATACCTATTACATCGCATTCAAATGGACTCGATTCGGTTATGTCAGCCGTCGGACGATGACAACGCGTGTTGAAGGAGCTTTTTTATACGTGTATTCGCTTGTACAGTCCATTTGTTTTCTTTGGGAAACCTTCACCGAGAGCTCTAGCGTGCGAAAGTGCTCTTGAAAGGTGCAATTATTTAATTTACTCTTCGTGCGATCGATGGCATTACTCTCGTGCCCGTCTAGTTTATGTTGATGATTTGCTACTTGTCCTTCTCTATCCATGTATGTTAGTCCTCAAAAAAAAACCTTTCGTTAGTATTTTTAAAACATTGTTTGTTATTGCTTACCTTTCAGAATGCAACGATTGTTCTCCAAGATGGTGACGCTGAGCGAAGTGTTGCGCTTCTTCTGCCTGAACGACTGGAAGATGACTAACGCCAACATCCGCCGGATCAGCGACGAGATGTCACCGCTCGAGGCGGAAATGTTCCCGCTCGACATCAGGAAGATCGACTGGACCGAGTACTACCGGAACTTTGTGCCGGGCGTGATCAAGTACGCCGTCCAGCCGCGCAGCCCGCGCAGTCCCAGCATCAGCGAGCGGAAGCTGAAGGAGTCGAAGCTGCGGGAAACGAAAAAGCTCAACAGTGGCCTGTTTTACCTACTGTGGAGTTCCGTGTTTATTATCGCGCTGAAGATATTCAAAAATCTCTTCAACAAGGTGTGAAGAACTTTCCAACTCCAAGTACGCTTCCAATTTATTTAGGTTGAATTTAAGTACGGAAAATGGGACACGAACACAACAGCATCACTTACACGAAACCACACACACAAACACTCATCCATTCTTTAAATGCTAATAAAACGGGAGAGGGTATATAGGCGGGATAGCTTATAGAGATGTCCTGCAACACGGCGCCACACGCAGCAACCAGCAAGCAGCCAGCAAGCCAGCGAGTCGCAACAACTATTTACTGAACTCAAGTAACGACACGAACAAAACACACCAACACACGACACATTTGAAAACGGAAACGGAAACATCAACATCACGAAAACATCATTTAAAGTATAGAGTAATAATAACAAGAAAAAAAAACAACAACTTTGCCACTAGCTACGTAGAGCTAAGATACCTGAAGTTCAGTGACAGATTTTTTCCACAAATGATAACGATTAAATTAATTAATGAATAAAATAAACATTTTGTAGGCTTTTTTGTATCCGGTTCCGGGTTTTGCTTCATTTCCACCCTTGTAGTGCATGTATCACAAGTGCAGTAGTTGAGAGGATTTGTCTTTGTATGCAAGCAGTTCCAGCTACCATCAATGCTCGACTTGGCACCTATCAGCGACAAAGCAGCGTAAAAGTATCCATTGCAGCTTTTAAACAGCATCGTTGTGCATAGTCATGTTTTTGCTTCAAATAGTTATGTAATTGCTATGAGCTATCGTTAAATATGCTTTCAAGCACGTAAAACCTTGCTTGAATTTATATTTTCATCTTATAACTTTTAGTTAAAACAATTTAATTGTAATTTGCTTTGAGAAGATGCTTCATGACGTGTAGCAGCGCCTTAACGTGTTCCAGCTGTCAAACACACTGTCACATCCAAACGTCACTTCAAAAACCCGCGCATTTCAAACTAATTTTAAAGCAAAACAAGATCAGTGCTGTGCGCGTTTGTGTTGTTTTGATTTACATAATTTTAAGTGAAATATACGTTTTGTCGGAGGTACAATGAGTGCTTACTTTGCCGACATCGATGCCGTCTGTTCAACGCTCGGTTGGATGGATGGCGATGTGTATAAGATGGATCCGGAAGCGGTACAGGGCTTGAAGCATCTGATTTGGATTTTGAAGCAGGATAGACCAGCGCACGAGTGCCGTCGTTACATCGGTGGTAAGCGTATCGTGCAGACCGATCTTATACCGATGATTATCAGCAATTTCGACAAGCCGGATGTGGTCGACGTACTGCTGCGACTGCTCGTCAATCTGTCCTTTCCGACCCTGCTGCTGTACAACGGAAACTATCCGCGTGATCCGGTGGAGCAGAGAAAATTCATCCGGTTAATAGAGATTTGCGAGGAGTACAAGGAAGCTTTTTCGTTGAAAAGCTTCTGGTCGGTGCTGGGCGATCGGTTGGAAAAGATTCTCCATACGGTAAGCCTTTAATTGCCAATGTTTATGCTTCTTGCTTATCGGTTTAATAAATGGATTTATTACGTTCCTCCCACGTAGGATTGGGCATTGCGTAGTGAGGCAGATGGGCTAATTATCGAACGCATCCTGGTGTTGATTCGAAATGTGCTTCAAGTACCAACGAATGTGGAAAGAGAGAAGCGCTTCGACAACGATGCCAGTCAGCATGATTGTTTGCTGTGGGCGCTACATCAAGCCGGAATACTGGACATCCTACTGTACATTCTTGGTTCGCCGCATGAAAACCGTTTCCTCATACACACGCTCGAGATCTTAAGTCTTGCGTATCGCGAACAAACGGCAATACACCTTGCGGATGCGACATTGCAGCGCACCAACATCGAGAAGAAGACGGATGAGCTGCTGTTGATAAAAGCGAGACAACCGTCGGCGGCAGTTGTGGCCGCACGCAAAAAACCAACCTCCATGCGCCATTCGTGGTTTCGCGGTACGTACACGTACAACAATCTCAAATCCATCTCCGACAGTGACGCAGTGTGCCATCAATCGTTGGGTAAGATAATGCGAATGGAATTCAGTGCGGAGAAACATCGCCAGAAGGTGTCGTTCCGGCAGGCCAAAGAAACGGAAACGATCGAACGGAAGAGCATCTTCTCGGTGCGTTTGTTTCTGCGTGAATACTGCATGGAGATACTGCGTGTGTACAACAATATGGTGCGACAGGCGAGACGGCATCTAGACCAGCATGGCACGTCCGTTTCGGAATTCCATGACGATTCGTATCTTCTGTGGGCGATACGGTTCTTTCTTGAGTTTAATCGACACTGTGGCTTGAAGATTGAACTTGTGAGGTAAGTCTCGCAGCACGTGTGGGGAACACCAAACTGATTATAATATTTTATATGTTGCAGCGAATCACTAAGTGTCGACACTTTCCACTGGACCATAACGCGTATGGAAAATTACACCGAAAACATTGTTTCGGACAAAACGCGCAAATCGATCTGGGCAAGGCGGCTTCATCTTACTGTACAGGTAAAACTAGCTTTGCAGGACATGTAAATTGTTTTTATAGTCTAAATCTTTAAATATATTACTGTTTTATTCCAAAAAACATAACTAGACCTACCGGGAGCTGTTAAACAATATGTATGCGCTTGAAAAGACCAAGGATCCCACTGCAACCGAGCTGCTGTCCGTGTTGCAGAACAACATTTTTTACGTCGTGGAATATCGCGAAACTACCATACATTTGTTGACAAACTTTAAAGAATCCATCCACACGCGGTAAGGCACTCTTGAAACGTGTTGTTATCCCTCCCAATCGATAACAATCTTGATCATTTCTAGAGCGTTTCTGAGAGATGTTGTCGAAGTTGCTCATCTGTTCTTTAGCATGTTGCAACGGTTCTGCAAGGGCACGGTGCGCGTACAACAACGCGTCAAGGCAAAGCGTAAGAAAACGGTCAAAAAACAAACACGAAAGGAAAAAACAATAGAAGAACAGGTTCGTCCTTATCATTCCCCTTTTGTAGACGTGACTACCACTAATGGCTACCAATACGACTTGAATAGGAAAATGCGGAATTCTTATGGTTGCAAGATGCACCAGAGGTTGCAACATTACTGGAGAACAACGAGCTAAAGCACAGTGATCTTCCAACACCGTTCGACGCGGCGTCATCCACACCAATTGACGAACAAAAGTAATATTCCTTTACTACTCTCTCGGTTTTTCTTGGTGCATTAAATAACACGATGGAAACTCCTTCTTTTTGTCCAGAGGGGAATGTGTGAAGCGCATCCATACATTACTTCGCAACAAGCAGTACGAACAAGCCATTAAAATGTTGTACGCCGCTAGGTACGTTACGCTGGGAACTTTCCACGCATGGACAAAGATGCGCTAATGCCATTTATTTCCATAGATCGGTTTGGACGTTGGATGATTGCTTTGGCAGCGAGACTGCCAGCCCAGATGAGGATTTGATTACACTTCGAGACATATTCATCGCAAATCTTTCTTCTGGTAATGTTTATAGGATCTCATTGCGAGCGTAGCGTGTTCCCCGTGAATAATAATGCATTTTTTCCCATTTTAAAGGTTCTGATCGCGAAGATGATGAAGAATTACAAAACGAGTCGGAAGAAGAAGATGAAGAGGAAGCAGAAAGTATGAATTTTAAAAGCTATAGCCTAACATCTTTCTTGTATACACTAAAATACATTTTTACCTCATTTGTGTTACAGGACCCGTACATAGCGCGGAAAAAGATTTCAAATTTGAGGACTTCTCCAAGAGGTAAGGATCGACACCAACAACTCCCAGAGTTCTGAATTAATACACAATTATACGTTCTAGGCTTGTAGATCACAGGGTGGTGTACGCATGTACAACCGTATTAAACGAGTGGGAAAAGATTAAAACGCCCTGTCTGAAGGCGGCCGTTACTCTGCTTTACCGGATTTGCGTTGAGCATAAAATGCCGTCTATGTTGTTCCAGGTGAGAAGCGTCATTATCTTTGAAAAGAGAACAACGCACGACCAGAAATGCTAACCATAAATTTCCTTTCCAGATTTCTCTTCTGCGTATATTCCAGAGTGTATTGAATGCACCTGAGGATGATCATTCACGTGAGCTCCGTCGTCTTGCCATCCACACAGTGAGGCAACTGCAGCAAAAGGTCCTAACCGGAGCGCCCGATGATGGAGGATTGCTGTATGCCGAACTGCTCTTTGCCAAATCGACGCGCATCGCTAGCGCCATCGAAATTGGCTACGATGAGGTGTACGGGGACTCTGATAGGTAATAGAGCTACAGCTCCAAACAGAACGTAACCGTTTCTTTAACTTCCAATACGGTGTCTTATATTTCCAGACGAACGGAAGCTTCGAAGAAGGCTTGGACCGAAGAGCAAGAGGATGAACTTCGCCGCTTGTTTATGGAGAATCAAGAAAATCCTCGAACAGATCAAGGTATTAAAGTGAATGTATAGGGCTTCTTAGCTTTCTACTAATTGTGCTTTCTTTTTTTGCAGATGTAATCGATTGGCTGCTGGAAAACCTTATCGATCAAACGCGCACTCGTCGGGGTGTGATGAAGAAGTTACGTGAACTGGGGCTCGTCTTCAAGGCACCAACTAAACGGAGCAATGCGAACCGGCAGCAAAAGGGTGGATGGACGGCGGAAGAAGACGCCAAGCTTGGTGTGCTGTATGAGGAACTACGGTTAGACAAAAACCCGCTCAAGAGCATTGCCGAAGGGTTCGAGAAGAAGTTTACCAAACCCGCCATTGCACGTCGAATGGTTAGTCTCGGGTTGATTGCGGACGTGTCCGAAATAATGCCGTCGAAGCGCAACAAAGAACGACGTGGCAGTGAGGAGGAAGATAATAGTGACCGTTCGCAAAGCGATGAAGATAGCGGCGAGGAAGAGTCGGATCAGGAGCCTGCAAAGGGGATACAGCATCTGAATGAGCATGACGTTCAGAAGCACCTAAAAGCATTGAGTAGTGATATGAAAGAGGCCGTACAGTGGATCATCACGTGCTTCGAAGATGTGCTCAGTCTGTACGAAGATTCAGACCCGTCGGAAGACACCGAGGGCGGTATTCCGATTGTTCCGATTGCACCGCATCAAACGGCTGCCTTGAAGACGACGGAATTCAAGCGTCTGCTGCGATCACTTGGTGTGATGGACAGCGGCAAACAGGTGAGCTTTACTGAGGTTAACAAAAAGGTTTCCTAACCGTTCATCGTTACATGTTTGCTTCTCTTTTTCAGTTTATGTACCATCGCATACCTTTTACACTGACGCCGGAAGCTTTGAAGAAGCGAATGGAAATACTCACCAAATATTGCGAGGGTTCTTCGGCGCTGGAAGAGACAGATAACGTAGAGATGGACTCAAGTTTGGTCTCAACCAGTTTGTTGGTGTCAGAAGATGATCTGGACACTTCTGTACCGGAACTATCATTGAAACGCAGTCGTAAAAAAGATGGAAAAGATAAACCTAAAGAACGACGGTCTATGTCTCCTCTAAGAGTTTCGGATGATGATCATGAACCTTTGGCAGTATCCGAGGAAGAATCCAATGGAACTGCCGCAAATCTTACCACCAGTGCGGTTTCCTCCAAACGCAACCGTTCTGATTCATCCGATTCGGCAGAGGACTTGCCGGTGGTACATAGACGCAAAAGGATCGCCAACCGTTTAAAGGTTCAGAAAGTACAGACAGAAAAGGAACATAGGCCTGTTTCTTCTCTCGTGGTTTCGGAAGATGATGACGATACGGTGGTTCCAAAGCAATCAACCTCTCGGCTAGTGGTGTCAGATGACGATTCTGATACGGAGGCTTCACGGGGAGTAACTAAAGAGATACCCTCCAGTTCTGAGTTGCCACAGGAAGAAAAGACCACAACTCAAAAACCGCGCAGAAGGGCCGTCATCAGCAGTGACGAGGAGTGAATGATGTAGCATGCAATCCGCTGAGAATCAAATCAATCAATTGACCATCTTCTCTGTATTTATTTTAAGTTTATAAATGTGTATGTAAATAAATAATACTACTATAATCACTACAAGGAAGCCTTAGAGTATTAAAAAGTGGGGAGCGATTATCAGTTCCTCACCTACTAACCTGAAAGAACCCAAAACCGGAACAGTTGGGCGAAAACCTTGAAGGTAGGTTACTGTATCGAAGGCTTCTGAGTAAATTTTGAAGATAAACAAACAGATATGGAGATTACTTCAAGTATTTTTTCTTCGTTTTTCTTCAAGACTGCATAATTTTCCAAAATTTATAAAGTTTTCTTATAAATGTTACATAATATTTTATTACATCAACTATTGCACTTGAAAACTACATCTCTGACCTTGGTATCGACAAAACTAAACTGAAGAATCAATTCGTTCGTTCTAAAAATAACAACTAGCAACGCCACCATGGCAACGCGAACTACTTCACCTGTTTTGTTGAATTACCTGGCAACATAGTTCCCGTGTTTGTTCGTTCACGCTCAGTATCAGTCGAGCATTAGCTGTGGTCACAATGTCGAATAAACCGCAGAGATTGTTGGAAAAGTATGACCTGTTATTGGACCACCTAGATTTCGATTACATCCGCCAAAGCAATAACGGGCGCGAGGTTGAAAACATCCTAAAGGTGCTACGCTCCGGTGAAGAAGGATACTTCCCGCAGCTGACCGCTTTTGCCGAAGAGCGGCTGAAATCGCTCCGTCCGGAAAGCAAGCTACTGCGCAAGGAGCAACCCCTAGCGACGCAACACACGATGCCGGAAGAGCAATGGCAAAACATCACCACAAGGTTGAACGAATGGCAGAGCATGATGAAAGCGATCGAAGAGGATATACGCTCGACGCAGGATGAAGAGGAGGATACCACAATACCGCGCATCCGTAGTGTACCGACGGTTAACCTGGAAGAGGAAAGTCGAGATTTATCTAAAGTGGCTCAACCAAAGCACATTTCAACATATTGTGATTACGAGAAGTGGGACAAATTTGACGCCGACACAGAGATGCTCAAGATGGATCTGGATGAGGAACGGCATCGGGAGATGGTGCGGATAAACAACCAGAAGAACAGTGAGGCACCGAAAATTATTGAACTTCCGCCGCAAGTGAAGCTGTCGCCACAGGAGAAGCAAGTGATTGCGGGAAAGTTGCGGGAAAAGGGCAACGATAACTTTCGTGCCAAGGAGTTCAAGGAGGCTGTAGAGGAGTACGACAAGAGTCTGGAATTGTATCCGACCGCGGCCTGCTACAACAATCGAGCAATAGCATGTAAGTGAGGTATTTTGGTTTATTCGGTATTGCTTGCTGCACACTTCTTAATGCTAATCTCAATCATTACCACCGAGGTATCCCACTGAGAATTACATCCTAAAAGTAGGGTTAGTTTGTACTGCAGTTTGTGTCTTAATCGTAAGCGATGTCTAAATATTCTCAATTACCCGATTGGTTACCGTTGTAGACATCAAACTGCAACGCTACGGCGAAGCGATAGCGGATTGCGATCAATGTTTGGCCCTCGAACCGGCCAATCTCAAAGCACTGCTGCGAAAAGCACAAGCATTAACATTTAGCGACAGAAAAAGAGAGGTACTTATAGTATTCTGGTGGTACATAATCTTGCCTGAAACCGAAATATAGTTAATCCTTATGAATGTACCCTCTAGGCTTACCAGCTCTACTGTGAAGTGCTACGTCTAGATCCAGAGAATCCGATTGCACTGAGCGGCACGGCAAATTTGCGACGTCAACTCACAGATCTCCCGCCACCAAATGCCATCCGAATGACCATCGAAGAGGTAAGCAATGCCGAGCCAGAGATCGACTTCCGTCAGTTAGTACGTCCCAAGAAGGTTATCAAAGACAAGCTTCCGGACAGTATTAAACGGCTGCAGAATGATACCATCACCTTAGTACGCCAGCATGCCGAAGCGCTAGCAAAGCGTGATACGAAAGAGATGACCTTAACTACGGAGCCACCCCGACGCAGTACTCCACTGATCGAAGAGCTGTAGTGCTGATTGGTGGCTGACTGCGTAGTGCAAACAAAATCTGACGTAAACCCCTGTACTTCACATGGTATAGATCAGCTGGAGAGATAATTAAAAGTAGTTAATAAAGGGAGCTTAACCCATAACCCATGATTAAGACTTTTGATCACGCATCCGCTGTCTTGCTACCGTTTGTCGGCGCAACGCGGCAGCTACACCTTTCACGAATGAGCGGAAGTAATCCTTCCAATCAAGCGTTTCGACGTCGAAGGGTAGAAGCTGCCGATCGTCTGTTGGTAGTCGGTCCCACAGTGCACGGATGTTCCCATTCTCTGCCGTCCACGATTGGCAGCGAAAGTAACTTGTAGAGTCTTCCAGAGCTACCACTCGCTTGATGGTGTCGTAATTTCTAGCGAAGGACAAGAACCAGAATTAAATTCGGCATCGTGGTTTTGGAGATATCCGATGCTCTTACTTTGCCTTTTTGCCCGTTAGTTTGTTGAAAATGTCCGCGACGCAAGCTTGAAGCAGCAGCCAATTGATGAACAGCTTTCTCATGAAGACTGAAGATGTGATGTGGATGGTGTACCGTCTTGAAGGCAAACAGTAAAAAAGCAAGTAAGTCGTATCTCTCTGAACGTAAAGATATTCAAACTCACCCAAATATCTTTCCCAGCGTGGAATCGATTCCGAGTGCAAGCAATGCTCCAACATCGCGATTTTGGAACAAATTTTCACGAAAAGCATAATTATACACTGGGACATCTTCACTTGCAGTAGGTTTAACCCTCCGCTTCCTGCTACAATAATACATTGTTGACTTTATCCTGTGGATTAAGAGGTCGCGAGTTGTATGAAACTCACCGTTCACTGTTTTCCCACCCAGCAGCCAACAGTGCGTTGACACAGTAGTCAACCGGAACCATGTGAACCGTGGCATCATCGGCCCCATAACACCAGTACACCTGGCCACGTATCACCGGCACCACCATACCAGCCGGTCCGTTAAAGTTGTTCACCCATCCGGGCGACGGTTCGCGGTAGGCTGACGTCACTATCGGTGGTCTAAAGATGGCGATCGGCAGCTGGGCAAACTGTTGCTGTATCATCACCTCAGCACAGCGCTTGCTGAAGGTGTAGCTGTTCGGCATTGGACCAAGTATGATGGGCTTCAGGCGATCCTTCTCCTCCGGCGTTAGATGGCGGAACAGGCCGAGTATGTTTTCGAACCCACCGAACGGTAAGTCCTCGTAGATACGCTCCTCAATGTGCGCACGGTGACAGTTGGAGTAAAACGTCGACACGTGCACGATCGACTGGATGTCGGGCAGCTGCTGAGCAAGCAGGAACAACTTACGCGAGGAAAGCACATTCGTATCGATTGCCGTTTCGATGTCTTCGTTGAACTTCACCGACGCCATCACGTTAAACACAATCTAGCAGGTGAAAGGTGAAAGGAAGAAGCGATCGATAAATGTTCGACAACGTTCAACAGGTGTAGATCATCCTCCACCATTAGAATCACACACTAACCCCCACTCGTGCTGCCAGCAGTCGATGGTAATCTGCTGCTGATATGACCGGTTCTGCCTGAAAATCAACCTCCACTGGGATCACTTTCGCTAGCAGCGACTTTCCACCGTTGGGAGCCGATTTAATGGCGTCGAATATCTGGATTAAGGTAAATAATTTTGCGTTACAGAAATATTCGTAATCGACCAACTAGTACACAATGCAGTACACCGAAACTGACCACATCTTCAAACACCTCGTCGAGTCGCTCGGTCACCGTTTTGTTGCGCTTTTGTCGTATGAGCAGATATATTGACTTCACCTCGAAGCATCGCAACAGCTTTTCTAACAACACTTTTCCAATGAATCCCGTTCCACCGGTTAGCAATATCGTTGACTCTTTGTAAAACTTGCGAACACCCATCACTCCACTCTCGTCACCTTGCACCTCCTGCACAACACGCAAATCGCCCATTATTCTTGAAGCTGTTGACCTTTGCGCTATGGAGATGAGCACCACTTCCTGGCATTGATTTCACAACCGTTAACGGACACCTCCGGGCAGGATCTGCTCCGAGCAGATACTCTCTCGGATGCGGATGAAATGCTAATGAAAGTTCTTCTGTTGGCGAATCGAGTTTATATGGTTCTTGAGCTATCTTCCTTCCCAGAAAAAAAGGAAGACAAAAAAAAATTACTTATTCATTTTGGCAGCATTTTTCAAGGTGGGGGACATTTTGAGTGGATTTTTTTTCTGCATTGGTTTCTGGTTTCTTTTTTTTGCACGATATTTACATTGTGGTTCTTCCACTGTTTCCTCATTCGAATGCTATGCCGTATTTAGACGAATCGCTGTTCAAGTTGCAGTTGAGCTCTGGCCATACAATGCAATAATTCTTGGAACATAATGAACGTTTTAAATGCTCCATTACATTGCTAGCCTATTTCAAATATTAATTCTTATCGACGTGTGACTGATAACATATTTGTGAGGAATTTTTCTTAACAATTACTTACGCTTTGTGAAATTTTATTGGAATGTGTATGAATATATTATAAATAGCTTATGACCGATCTCTTCGTGGAGATCGTGGAGAAACCTCTTAGCAGAGCATCATGCAAAGTATCCTTTGTTGCCCAACCCAACGTAGACTTTGCACCGTTAATCTGACCTCCCCTGTCTTGATGAGTGCTATCAATACTCCATTATCCAGTTGATTACGCATGTTTATGAATGGACGATCACGCGGACGATTGCTTCTAGTAGGCTTCCGTTCATGACGCACGCAATGTGGAACACTCCAACAGCACGGCATCACTCGGAAGCACTGAAACGCACATCCACTCGCCCGGTAAACTGATCTTCGACAACTAACCGAATGGTTTGAATCAAACGCCATGCTGTGTAAGTGTTTACAGTTCATCACCACGCAGCACTAGACAAACGCCAACAAAACAAAGCTCTCGCGCATACCAGTGGTCTGAAGTCAGGGCAGTGATTTTTTTTGGGTTTCTTGCTTTGTTTTTTCCTTCTCCCCCCTACTATTAGCTACCTCGAGAGATCGATCCTCTTCATAGCCCACCGCTGGTTCACATACCGCAAAGTCAAGTGTCCGTTCAAGCATCCTTCCTCGCAGTGTCAACGATTCTTTGGTTCGTTTCATGCACTTCACCTTGAAGATTCCCTCGACCCTTTTTTCCCTGTTCCCAAAAAAATACCCAACATTTCTAGAATTTTTGTTTGAGCAGCTGAGGTGAAGTACTGGCCAGTTATTCCCCTAACTTGAGGTGCCTTCATTGGATATTTCATTACCGAATAAGAAATCGTACACACACACAGATGTAAAAGATGAAGATAACAATGTATTTTTGCTAAGAAAATGGAGTATTTTAAGTGACTAACCCTGTAACGTAACTGGTTGTAGCTTGGCTGTTAAGCATACGTCTAAGGCTTGTGTACGATCAGATCCCACGTATCCTTTAGACGCAGCTCGAGCACATCGTCCGCAGAAAGAGCCTTAGTGCCGTAGCTCAGAACGCTGTAGCGCTGGAAGAAGTACAGCACACCGGCAAACCATGCGACCACTATTGCACGGAAGATACCCACCACTACCGTCGGTTGTTTGACGAACTTCCTCAGCGCCAGCTGACAGTGATCAATCACGAAACACAGCAGCATCACCTTGAACAGCAGTGCCGGCAGGTAGTTGTACAGGAACAGTGTACGCTCGACGAAGTAATACGGCAGATAGTGGATGAGATATCCGGCGAGGAATATCTCACCACCCAACCGGAATCGATCCCACTCGACCGGATCGAGATCGTACAGCTCACGGCGCCGGCGTATGAGGTAGAACACCAAGAACCCGACGTACATCAGGATGGCCATCGTAGCCGAGTACCAGATGACAAGGTTCCCGAGCAGATGCACCTGGGCGTTGGAATCGCCTGCGATCCAGTAAGCAATTCCCTTATCCATCAGTGGCCACTCGTGTGGTTCGGAGGAGTACATGTGACTTTCGAGCTTGTCGGCGTACAGCATCAGCTTCAGCTGTAGCTCCGAGAACTTGTTCCAGAAGGACAGCTTGGTCGGTTCGGTCGGTATCATCTCGGTCGCGAGCAGCTTGCTCAGCACCTCCTTCTTGTCCTTGTGCTGCGTGTACCGATGCTCCTCCACGTTCCATATGGTGTCGATGGTCTGCTGACGTCGATCAGCCGCCACCTCGAACTGATTGTATCCCCAGTCCGGTAGTTGCTGGCCGGTGTACTTGAGTGCCGCCGTAGTGTTGACGTGCACCAATCGTACTTGGGACGTGATCGCATGCCACTTGTTCTTGGATTCCTTACCGTTCAGTAGCTCCACGCGCCACAGCAAGTTGGCCGGCATCGAGATGTTGTAGTCGATGTAGCACGACACTTCCTGACAGAGCGGTGACATCGGTGAGGCAACATCGTGCGAGTTTAAGGCACGGCTAGTCACTCCATGCACCAGCTGGATAACGTCTCCGTGCTCAATGTAGTCCGGTTCGTCGTCTACCATCAAGCTGTCCTTGTTGGGTCGCTTCACAATCCACCAGTTGTTGACGTCCTTAAATCCGTAGCATGTCACCTGCTGCTGGTGACTCGATCCCCGCCCATCTGCATACTTGATCGGGTACACGTGTGTGTGCGAGTGCAGCCAACAGACGCGTCCGTGGGTGTGTTTGAGCGTGATCTGTGAGCCATGTTGAACGCGCAGTGGCTGACCCTTTGTGATCGATGCTAGCCCACCTTCAAGAGATGCCTGAAAAGCGCTAGTCATCACATTGTCATGAGGTCCGGCTTTGTACAGTGTGGCAAAGTGTACATAGAAACAGCCGACATAAACCGCCAATGATACTCCTACGATCAATGCAGCTTTGGCGATCACCTTCAGGAGGATGTAAGCGTTCGATTTGCGTCGATCGGGTAACTCCATCCAGATGTGTCGTCCCATGATGTACATCGCCAGCAGGTAGCTGTAGAATCCTACGAACTTAACGCATATAGCCGCAGTTAGTGAAGCGGACGCGATCGTTCCCAATGTCCACCAGCGGGCGGAGAATGGTTCGGCCTGTAGGAACTTGAGCACGGTCAGAATGCCAAGTGCGGCGAAGAACAATAGCATCGATTCCATCAGGATGAAGCGCGAATGAGTTAGCAGAGCATTATCTGGAGGTAGAGGAGAACGTTTTTAATGAGAGTCCGGAGAGTACGATAGATCTTCAGTTCTGCTTACCTAGGATGATAAGGAGTCCACCAAGAATGCTAACTGCTTGGCCGAGCTTAACCTGTCGCAGTATTGAGTAGACGATGGGGGCCAACAAACTGCCGCATAGAGCCGGAACGAAGCGCAACGCAAGTATGGGCACCGACTAGAAGAGAAAAGTAATTTCCCAGTGTTTTTAGGCATTTTCTGGAGTTTCTTCGAGATTGTCCTTATGTTTAGCCTCACAAACATTCACGCATCTTCAATTGTGGATTTCTTTTCTATGTGAAGTTTGACACTGACATTTACTTAACAATCGAAACGAATCAAACGAATCGTATCAAGCTTTCTTCGTCTGGGCAACCCGTCCATCCCATGCGAGACAACTGGCAAGGTGAGCAAGATTTGTTAAACTCTACTGCAAACAATATGCACGTAATGCGTGATGCTTCTTCACTTTCATCTTCATTGACGGAAGGAGAAGCAGTAAGATTAGCTCCCCACCGCCCTGCCTCAAAAAGATGGCGAAGGTTACGGTTTAGTCCCGCAAACTCGTTCCACTGTAGGCGCACGTGTTCATTGGGGCCCGCCCGCAGTGTGTGTTGGTGTGATGAGCGATGTCGCAAAACTGGTTCTCATGCGGTTTGGAAGATTTCCCCATTTCTTCCACGTAGCCTACACCGATATGCGGCACCACTTACCGCATCATACTCGCTGCCGATTTTTGGAAACTCTAAGCTCCCACTATATCCGACGGCACCTGCAGCGCCTGCTATAAGCAGCTTGCCCAGCGGGGGATGCAGATCGAAATAGAACGTGTTTTTGAGGTACAGCGACACAAACTTCCCGAAATGGATTTCATCGAATCTGCAAAGAAAAAAAAAAAGGATCGACAGAGGTTTATTTTTAGAAACGAAAGATTCACAGGATTAGATGAGAACTTTTCAACAACTTACACAACACCCCGAGGGTGGGTGATGCGATAGAAGCGGGTTAGGAACGCGAGCAGAAACAGTCCCACCGTGGCTGGGTTAAACTCCAACCGAATGGAGAAACTAAACCGATCGTCCACTTCCTCCGACGTCACTTTGGGTTTGGCATCATTCAGATCTTTACCCTTGGCGGGTTCGTCGCTTGTTTGTTGATGTCTTTCTTTCACATCCATCTCCATAGATGTCGATCGCCGTTTCGGACTATCTTCTGCGATTTTCTGCTGCTTCCTCGGTGCCTTACGACTACGAACTGTGGCCGTCTCGGGTGCTTCACTCACTGGCTCCATCCGTTTTGCGTGACGCGAAGTGGATTACCCTGCAGGAAAAAGCAAATGCCACGACATTTAACACACAGCCACCGATCGTGTAGTGTGGATCGTGAAGATGACTGCCTTTACGCAACCAGTGTGGTTCGTGCGTGTGATTTTTGGTAACTGAAGAACTGTGGTGGGCTTCTTTTGTATGATTATTTCGTCTGCCAGCGTAAACACACCAATACTGAGCGACGATCGTGTTGATGAAAGTGAATGGGCTGTGGTTTTGGTGGTGGTAGAGAGAAATATCCATCTGTCAGAGTGAAGGAGAAACACGGAAGAAAAATCCTAAGGGTTGCAATAATATGTATGAGCGCATAGAAGCAAGGAAAATACAATAAACAGTCTCAAAAGTCTTAAAATTAATAAAAATAATGTTAAACGATCACATTAAAGATAAAAACAACAAAATGAATGTACTGGTACAACTAATTCCAAATCAACCCTTATTTCTTGCCATCTTTTGTCGACGTGTGTATGAAGGATTGCCTACATTTGGGCGCTTAACTAAAATGCACCCTTGTTAGCTCTCATGAAGTGCTCGATAGGATGAACGTAAAAATTTGATTTTTAATTGTTTATTTCATAAAATGTTTCCAAAACAAAATTTGCAACATAATCTTTATTTCTATGTATATATTTTTTAAAATAACCATTTAAAGTATTTTGTATTAATAAACCCAGTGCTTTATATTTTCTAGTGTGTAAATTGTTATTGAAATAGTACGAGGGTTAATCTAGTAAAGCTCGATTATCCGTGCTTTAAAACATACTTGTTGAATCCCGAATGAGCGAGAGTGCATGATACGTACACAACCATCAACACCCATACTTGTACCTGTAGAGCAGGCGCACCTGAACAGGGATCGTCGCTGCATTTGGAAGAAGGAATAATATCATTTATTCAATCAGACAAAAATATTCTGAAACACATTGTGAAATGCATTATAAATGAATTTCAATGCAAATAGTGCCTCTTTTTGTTTCATTCAATTTATTTAAATAAGTAATATGTTTAATGAATACGAAGTTTATTTTCGGTTTCGAACCCTGCAACACCAATACCAACCAAAAACCAAACTTGTGTCTGTGTGCGGTTAGAAAGTTCAACTCCCAGCCAAACGATCAACACACCCCTGTAGAAACTGAGGGTGGTGTGGTTGGCTACGATCGTAGTTTGTGTTTCGAGCGCGTCCGGACAACAGCCCCGTACGCTGGCTGTTCACGTTTCAATCATGTTTGCCTCGAGCTCGCGAACCTTTCGATTCATTCCAGCTACGATCGTGCATTGTGCAACGGTGTATTAAAATAGTACAGGACGTGCAAGTGCATCCGGTGACAGTGCTGTGCGCGGAAATCCCGACTACGATTGTGCATGGTAAATAGCTTTTCAACACTCACAAGAAAAGATCGCGCGTAGCAAAGCAACAAAAAAAAAGAAGGAGACCGTGTTCATCGTGTGTGATTTGCAAGGCGATGAAGGTGAAAATGTTTCGTGTGGTGGATTTTTAATGCGCGATCCGCACCGCTCACACACAACTCCCTGCAACGGGATTTTGCGGAAACGTCAAACGTGTTGTCGCTAAAATCTGTATGCGATCATCGAGCGATCGTGCGTGTGGGGGTGAGCAGGCAGCAACTCCGCCGTCCGCCGTCTGAGTGTGTATTGGTTGTTTTTGTTTTCGGTTCACGGTGGTGGAAAAAGGGAATGAGTTTTCGTATTAGAAGAATGTGAAATTTGTGAAAGGAATTTCCCTCTTATTGGTGCACAGCACCATACACACACACTGGGGACTGTCCACTGGCGGTGCTCGGTGGTGATTAGTTTACAGAAAAGCGGGGTGGCTGGATTTCTTTCTTCACTATTCTTCAGAGTGTTTGTGTAGCTTGTGCTGGAAGTGGTTGAGGGAATGGTCAGCCGCTTCCATGCAAGAATTGTGACGGTTCTTCTCGCGCTGAACAATAGGCATCTGCGCAAGACAACAGTGCTGTAGTTCCATTCCCTTTCCAGCACACTAAAGGGGTGTTTTTGTGTTGTTGTCTTGGTTGGTTTGTGTGTGTGTGTACTGTGATTCGCGTGTACGTGCCACGGGCCGCTTCCCTCTCGCACCGATGGTAAAGAATGAAAATATGCAAATCGTTCAAGGCGTTCGCCAGCCATCAGCTCGTCATGTGGGTGCGTGTGGCTGTAGTAGAGAACGACGAAACTAAAGGTTACCTAAAGCAGCAAGGGAGCGTGGAGTGATTTGTATCAGCTCGCTCTTTCTATTGCACAGACGGGGTTTTTTTTTTAATCGGTTCTTTTTTTCTTCATATCGATAGTTATGTCTTGGCCGTACTGTCATGTTTAGGTGTTTTGGTTTTTTTTTTCTTTGTTGATTTAAGGAAATGCATTCGCCTCGGTCTGTCTGGTCGGCGGGCTTAATAAGTCATTATCTAACGCGTACTGTAGGCATTTGCTGCAACTGTGAACACCGTCTTCACGGCATTATATCACAGCATACGATGCACCCATGCACGTTCGCCTGTACGCTTGAAGAAAAGAGTTGAGCGCCCGTAGTGGCAAGGAACCCGATTTGTGTGTGTTTTTTATTTGTTTGCTTTATGGAAACATATTCAATAAGTATATTAATATTAAAAATGCTTTTTAAAATGGGTTTAATTTTAAATAATTTAAAAAATTAGACATCATTGCTTCAAACGTTCTAAAATCAACCAACTCACTGCATCAAGCCAGCTGATGTTGGTGGAAGGTTAGCCCGAGAGTGTTCACCTGACCTCAATACGATTGCGTTCCTCAGTATAGGGCGGGTGCAAAATACTGTTTGCCAGTACGGGGCCCGCTAGCGGAGAATTATTGTCAGCAAACTGGGGCACGTTTCATCTGACGATAGGGGACCAACTATCAACCGTGTTGCAAAAAGAGCACACACAGAAAAAAAGAAACAAGCAACGTTGTTTGAGATGAGGCTTTTTTTTGTTTTTCTTCTTCCAAGTGGTCGGTTTCAATATTGTCAAACAGTGCTCCGTGTACGTACTAATACACTTGATAAACGAATAAAATTGCTTGCACGTATCACTCACTGCGAAAAAAAAACAAAAAAAACCGCCATTTGAGGTACATTAATGTAAACGTTTAGCTAATGTTAGGCGGTAGTTAGGAAATGTTATTGCCAATACCTCCACAAAGTGTGCCCTCGAAGCAAAACCCTCCTAGTCTGATTTGATTGCAGCGTTTTGTCATTTAAAATTAGGCCCCAGTTGCAACCAAAAGGAACGGAAGGAGCGTAATTGTAATTGTAATCATTCGAGTAAAACCCACCCGTACGGCCACATACCGTACACGTTGGCTTAATCTGAAGATGGGTTAGGAAATCGATCCAACAGTCGATCCATTCGTCTTCCGTAGCAGAACAGGTTAACACAGGTCCAAAAACGGGGACGGACGGTGAGGTTACTAATGAAACCATCCTTCCAGCGAATGGAATGCTGACATCATCTTACCGCTAAAGCTGCTCCACACCTGGTTGGGTGAGATCGTGCTGCAGGTTATCTGTTGCAACTGCGTGCCTGGAGGAAAAAAAAACAATGTCATTTTGGTGGCGTTTGGTAGCACGTTGCAGGCATGTTTACCGTGCTGCCCTGAATCAAGACGATGATTTTGTGTTACTTACTTACATCTGACTTAAATGAGCTTAAAACGTGTGCCATTTTGATGTTTAGGTCTTAACTTATTTATGAATAATTTAAATTCCATCATGAATGAGTTAAGGGCGAAAAACGGAAACAAACATACTTTTTTTGTTTAACAATTCAGTAAATATCATTGCAATAATGAATTTAGCTTATTAAACTGAAGACAAGCTAGTGAAAAGCACAAAATAATATTTAAATTAATGTAAAGCCTATGTTTTTTAATAAAAAATATCATAATTATAAATTTGACAGTAATATAAAAAAAATGTAAAAACCGACGAAAATTAGACCACAAAAACACAGGCATAAAGACTATTTATAAGCTTTGCTTTAGGATTTTGTAGAAGAACATTAGCCTTGCAGTACTTTCTTTTAAAAAAATACTTAGACTAAAGGTTTTTATTCTTTTTGAACATTAATTCCTCAATATAATTTGAAATTAAGTTCTAAAAGGTTTCGTCTAAAATATTTCATTATTTGACGATCACTTTTTGTAAAACATTCTCAAGCTAAATATTCTTAGATAATAAAACTAATAATTTATGTATAATAATTTATACCATAGAGGAACATTTTGTCTGTTGAACGTAAATGATCATTACACTAGAGGACTTCATCGATTAGATGATCCCATTCAAGCTCGTAAAGATTGGTACTTACGAGAGAGAAAAATAAAAAATCAGTAGAATATTGATTGGGGAACTTCAACGACACTCCTACTCCCAGGCTTTCTTCCCCATATTCTAAAATATTATTTAGTTCTGCTTCCAAACCACTTCATCCCACTTAGGGCTTCCAAAGTCCTCCCATTACTTCGTCTAATTTGTTTATGTCGAAGGATTGGATACTGGTGGTGGAGCTACAATTTCCATTCCGTTTGAAGCCTCTCAAATGAGCCTTTCCTTCATTCTACGTATATTTTAAGACTCCGAAGATCATCTGCCGAGATTTTACCTGCGAAGATTTATTTATGAAGAGATGCCGGATATTCGAGGTGGAGTTCCAATTTGTATTCCTCTTCGGTCGTCTATAACTCTACCAACACTGTGGATCAATCCTTTATTCTAAATATTATTTATTTGGTTGCCTTAGAGCTCGTCCACATTGTAACATCTCTCCTTCCTTCGTGTGATTTTTTCTGTGTGGAAGAAAATGATGCTGGAGATTTGTCTTCAACTTTCGCTTAGGATTTCCAAGAAGATTTTTATTGTTTTTGAAAATTTCTTTTCCTGTTTTCTCACTCACTCTCTTGTTCTCCCTTTTCTATTTACAGGTGCTTCCATATGACTGGATGGTGCTAAGATCAACTCTTCCCCTGCATTGAACATGTAAACACGAACAACTTGCCGTAAGCGAAGTGTGCTACCACCACACGTGCCCCCCGAGCACGGTGTATCGATAAGGCAATTAACCAATAGGCAAAAAACCATTAAACATTACTACAAGCATCAATGTGCTAACAAATCGGGCATCTTTACCCCTTTACAAGACCTGCCGTTGTGAGTGTAGCTCCCCATCCGTGTGCAAACCTTGTTCCCCGCCAACACAGGCTGGGAGAAATTTTCCCGCACCACCACCAGGCTAAACAACGGCCAAGGAAAACGTTATTACGCACCACGAAATACAAGGCAACGGAACCGAGTACATACTGCCACAAAATCATCCGAGACATCAAGCGCCAAGCGAAAGCTTCGTCGCCGATCGTGCGTTGAAGTTTTTCGTTCGACTGTGACGGATCTCGTTACTTGGGAGGGTATGTTTTTCGGTGTTCACCGGTGAAAAGTGAAAATTCGATATCGGAATAACGACGCCCGGCATCGACGGGATCCATCCGTCTCGTGTGCACGTCTACGTGTGCAAGGCAGTTTCGGATGCAAGTGTCTACAAATGGTTTGTTACTGTGCGTTTCAGTGCCGAGAAGTTGTACGCTTGTGTACGTGACGTGGGGTGTGTGTGCCGTGTGAAGGAAAATTAGTTAATGCATTGCTCCGGTGGGCCACGGTCGCATCTTATTGTTGAAGGAAATGTGAAAGTGCAGCAACCCAACCCAGCCGGATTTATTACGAATCACTTCGAAAGCCTTCAATGCATGTGCTTTCGTGTCTGGTGCGTGTGTGTGTTGGTAATTTTGGAGTGAGTGTAATAATAAAAAACGACAAGCATTTCTGTGTCTGTGCTCTTGGAGAAACGAGAGAAAAGTGCATCCGTTAAAAGGAGAGTCTGTGTGTGAGTGAGTGTCCTTGCATGTGATTAATTTCCCAACTTTTCCAACGAAACCACGAAACAACCCGAACGATTCGCGGTACAAGCATTCTTCTTCTGGGCCGGAGTATGGATTACCGTTCCGGTGTTCCGTGCCGTCGACCCGATCGGATACAATGAGCAACGGCACGGCGACGACCGGCACTGGTGGCGATGCGGACAGTTTGGTATGATTTTTGGTTTTTGCTACACTTTACAGGGTCCTTCATTTTCATTGACCTTTAGCGTTAGAGCAAAGCAGCGGCGTGGCATAGATGGATGGGAATAATGGAATAATTATTATGGAGTCATTGATATAATTTTCTTCAATGTAAGTTATTCAGAGCAGTGCACTTATTATGCAAGGCGTAATGAGTGTTTGAATAATTTCTTAAAGTTCTTATCTCATCCTCTTCTCGCAAAATCCTCTCCATTTCACAAAACTCCACGGACTTATTAACACGAAAAAACTGTTACTGTT
>KI423521.1:10159-25549 GCA_000473375.1 Anopheles culicifacies | reverse complement strand
AAACGGAACGCCAAAATGGTGAGACAATGCGCCAACAAAAAAAAAAAACTCCTAAATGTAGGCAATGCGTGTAGCGTAATTAACGTTACTAGTTCTATTGAGGGGAACGTAACCAGTGTAGGGAACGCCATACAATGATCACCTCCAAACACCACATACACGCAGATCTACATGAAAAACACACCCAACATTGAACACACACTAACACACTCATTCACTTGTTTTTCCCTCACGGTGTATGTACAAGCGCTACGCGTCCGATGTTGGAGAGCCGGTCAGCCGGTTTACGAACGGTGCGTGCTAAAGCGCATGAGTTCTGTCGCAACGCGATCGCGTTCCGCAACAACGGTCCGCGTTGGAGCTACGTTACGCACCGTAACGTTGGCGATCGCTTACGGTGTTGGTTGGTTGGTGTCTCACTCTTAAGGTTGATCCGGTACTGATCACTCTGCTGAACTACTGCACCAACACCTACTAACCTTGTGCACAGGTCCGGTCAAACAAACAACATGTACATACAACACGTATATGCAGGCGCTGGTGCCTGAGTACAGCCTTGATGAGTGATCGATTGAATCGGTGCTCTGGCTTGGGTACGGCAAGCCGATTGCACGGAAACATAATGGATGGTTAGGAGAGAAAAAATAAAACAAAAAACAAAATGTACAGCGCTGTGTACGTTTTTCTTTTGCGTGTGGTTCTGGATGAGTTGTATACAACCGCATCCAGGCACACACATGCAGATACAGACATAAAGTGAAATGTGTTACAGAACAATTGGTCATTGAAGCGTTTCGTTTAGGAATACAAATACACACTCACACTCACATACACAACCAGTCATACCTTCATTCGCATATACAGGCGCGCACCTCAATCCACAACCAGTCACCTTGAATAACGTCTTCCGGATTAATTCCTTTTTCTCCCTGCTACCGTAACGTATCTCACAAACCCTACCCTTTACACCACACTCGTACCGCAAGCATTCCAGGATTTACTTAGCATAATAATTGACATTGACCCCAATGGCAAGGCGTTCAGCAAATCGGTCGCCCGAAATGTCCTTCACTACTGTCTCATGTACTGTAACCTGACTGCGATGGTAAATGGTAGAATGTAACGTAAAAACATAGCATACAGGTGCAGTGGAGATTAAAGCAAACATTCTGGAGGAGATGGGAGATCACTGTGTATAGATTTTTCGCTTCGTGTTCTACGGTAAATTCGTTTAGCCACCACAACTCACTGCACGGACAGGTGAACTATGATATAAAGCTCCACTATCGTACATCTTGGTGGAATGAAGCACAGATCTGAATCGCTGCATGCTGCGCCTAAATGTAGGCAAACAGGGATAACGTCAAGAACTTTGGCACGTAATGGTAGAAGGATTGTCGATGGTTGCCCAGCCGTGGAAATTCATGGCCGTTCAGAGATATGTGAAGAAAACAAAAATGAATGAAATGTATTGATCCGACCGCGTGGAAAGGTAAAGAAAAAAAACATTCACTATCTACGCGACGGGAATCGAAAGGGAAGGCACAGGCATTGTTTAATTTATATTAAAAAAAAGGTAAAAAAGAAAAACCGAAAGCACGATTCCGTGAAGGTCACATTGTGAAGGCAGGGAATGAAAGCAAGTGTCTTTTGATGAAAGCGAATGTTTGATGTACGTGTCTTTGATGTACGTTCTTGTTGTGACGGCATTGCTCAATAACGCGTCACGCAGTCGCGTCTACATGGCTGGTCAAACTCATACGGAAAGTCATTCACGTATGACGAAACGTGGGGACGAACGAAAAACACACATTTAACACCCTTACGCATTCGATGAAAAATTAACCGTTATACCTTGACAACAGGTAAACGTGGAAAACGTGCAGAGAAGCGCGTTACTTTTCGAGGTGAATGTGTGTGTGTGTGTGTGTGGGAGAAGAAACTGCCAACTCATAGTGGTTCCATTATTACAGACATGAGTCAGGGTAGCCGCACCTGCAAAAATGCTCTAGTGGATCATTAATCAGCTGTGGGGATATTTTCCGTTTTCCCTCGCCTTATGCTTCGTTGAGCAACACCCTTGAACCCTTTCTGCACGTTTGGCATCATGATGTACTTTAAGGAACTTGTTTCTGAGCTGCAGCTACGTGCACGGTCACCATTCCTAGCCGCATTAAACAGCAAACTCGTTGGGAATGGTTGGAACATCTTGCAGTATCTGTTCGAGTTTGCCAACTTAAGCACAACTCACAAACTCCATGCTTCCTATCGCGTGCTGGTTGCTAACGTGTGTGAGTGAGTTTGTTACTTTGATTTGCAAATGTAGGTGTGTGGAAAATGTGTGGATGTGGAGAAGAGATTACAACATTTTAAAACCCGGCTAGATCCGGGTGTGCACATAGCCTACAGGGGCAACGCTGTGCTTTCGGTTCTAGATCAGAAATAGTACAGAATCTCCTTATAAAGTTCGTTGACATGAGCTGGTACACATTGAGTAACATCGTATTCATGTATATATATATCTTTATGTATATATATATAATATGAGACAAAAATGTGGTCTTTTTAGCCTTTGGTAAAAACTATACTTTGACTAGAGTCAGAACTACCGACGAGGGATAATTATCTACTGTTTTAGGGGCAGTCTGTCCCATCGATATATGTATATGTATGTATAAGTATAATATGCATGTATAAGTATATATCATCATCTAAGAAGAATTCCTTAGCTCTACTGCATATCCCATGGCGACAATGCCGCCCAGCTTCAGTTCATTCCGTCCGTCCCTTCTTCCCTTTCAGCGTGACAGCTCTGGAGCTGATCTTCGAGACCTGTCACTGGCCAATGGACACGCTGCGCCTAAAGTTTTTGGAACCTCTCAGCTACTTGCGCTACTCCCTAGATACCTTAGATTCTGTGTTGGTTTTTTTGTTTTTTCCTAATTTCTTTTGCTCTACTTCATAAAGCAGGTACCGGTGACATTACGGTATCGAGCTACTACATCGTCCGTGTGTTTCATGCGTGTTGTTGTTGACTTTTCGGGTTTTTGGTGTGTGTTTGTTTCGGTTTTTGTTTTCCAGCTGTGTGGTACAAGTGCGGAAGATAGGTTTGCGCTTGCCGAAATCTACGCTATGGATTAATTTGGAACAACTTGACACTGATAACACACGCCCTTAGAGTTTGCTTCGCTAACCGTAGTACCGTCAGCGAGCTATGTTGCAATGGAGCTAGTAAAATATGTTTCCGATTTGCATCGAAAACTGCTTTTCTCCTTCTCTCACACTTTCTCTCTTCATTCCGTTCTACCAGTCACTGTGTTCGCAAATGGGTTGGCTGTGTTATAATAGTAGTTCCATCATAGGTATTAGTAGTAAACGGTAGGTAGAAGCTGTAGTAGCAATATACGTGAAATAGCTACCGCCTATAGCGTGTAGCCTTGATGCATTATACCATCATACCTACTGCAGATATCGTCCGGTTAATGTCATTTTGTTTTTGTTGTTTTTCATAGTGACTTGTTATACATTAAGGTTGAGTTTCTTGTTTCATCAATTGTCTGCTGCACGTTCCCTTCACTCCATATATTCATCTTCTCTCCTTCTACTTTTACAGCGGTCCTTCAGCCTACCGCACGGCTACACTAACGACACAAGATGTTACGCTTCTCGGATGTGTCTTTGAATTGCTCGAAAAAAAAGCACTACACACTGCAACTGGGACTTCATACGCGCGCACACGCACATATACACACGGTAAAGACGCAGAGGATGGCATGCTGGAGGCATATGCAGACAGTTCGAGATCTAAGGATCTGCTTTTTTATTTGGGCGTTGCGATCTAACCGATACGCCACGTACACGGGACGTTCCGCCATCTTGCACAGGCAGTAAGAGTGTTAGACATACATCTCCCCGCCCACTAACACTAGTGTTTGGGTGTATTTTTTTTGTTTGCGCTGTCTACACTTTAGATGTTGTTGCTTCGAAAGTCGATAAGCTGAAACTGTTCTTGATCTATGGAATGAAGAAACGGGTAAGCGGGAGGAAGGCAATGTAGGGCCAGACGTTTCAACGGACAGGTTAAACCATAAGGGTACTTGACCCACGATCAACACAAATATGGGTACTTACTTTCGAGATAGAATGCCAGCTCAAAGTCGTCCGCGTTCGAGGCGAGCATGCGTGCGGTACGTCCGTCGTTGTCCTGTATGTTGAGGTTGGCACCACCGGCGACGAGCATGTAGCAGATGCTGCGCTGCCGTCCGGCGGCCGCCTTGTGAAGTGCCGTCTGTCCCCTGCCGGTGACAAACAACGGGGAAGCAGTGCGGGATGAGCAATGGGAAGATGCTCATGTACGGCTACTTACGTTTCGTTGTCTATCATGTTGATGATGGAGTTGGGTGCGTAAGAGATGAGATAGCGTACGATGTCTTTGTGGCCGCAGCGGGAACCGTGGTGTAGGGCGGTCTGGCCGGTGGAGTCGATGGAGAGAAGTGAGTAGCCTTGCAGATGCAGATCCTTTAACTGGGATGCGTAAGAAGGGAAAGAACAAAAATTGGTGACGGAAGAAGGGTAGAACGGTCGGTAGAGCTTTAGCTCAATAAATCGAATAGACGATGACGTGACGACCCTCATCGGTGCTCAGTTGCAGACCAAACAAACCACTGCACCGGCTAGAAGAGTTGCACTCCGGGATGCTTGCTGTCCAACTTACCATTACCAAGTCACCCGTTTTTGCCGCTTTGATTACTGCGTCCGTTGTTTTTTCCAGCAAATTGCTGGATCGGAAGCGAAACCCCCATACCGAGTGGAACAATTTGACAAGGATGAAGTGAGGGAAGCGACGGCGGAACAACGCGAACCATTGGCGCAGGATCCGATGAAGAGAGTGGGTGGTTGGGAGGGAAAATAGAGGGAGAAGTTGATGAAAGGAAACCGAACCAGCGGAAAAGATGTTGCGCGAAGCCATCAAGCACAGTGTTTGGAGTTAGATAGAACACACCGAGAATTTACATATCCAAAAGCAAATTCCAGGGGAGGCCGTTAGTCACGATGAGACAACCAGACGAACCGAAGAAGCAAGTGAGCCAGTGACGTTAGTGCAGATGGTTTGTATTGTGATGGAAGAAAACGAATGACAAAAAGAAGAAAAAGATTAATAAAACGTTTGAACGAGGCCGTGAAAGAACTCAATCAAACTAAAGCCAAGCAAACTGAGTTCATTTCGAGTTCCAGGCGGAAAGGGAAGTTCTGCGTGTACGAGCAATCGGCGGATCTAACAAGGTAACTAGCAATTTTTTTACACACCAAAGAATAGTTTAGCGAACAGGGCAAACAGTAGAGCGAGAACCAGTGGCATTAAACCGGTGGGAGAGTAACACATCAAACATGAGCCTATCACGATCGTCAACAGCGGTTGAAAACCGCCTTGAACTGCTGCGTCACAGATCCCCTACACCGTTCACGATTGAGAGTCTTCGTCTGACATTGCATGACGGACGCATCAACGCTTTCACTTCACCTTACCAATTGCTGGGCTAAAAGGACATTAAGAGCTAGGTTGTCCGGTGCTATTCGCATCACATGTCCAGCCCATCGGAAACTTGCGGTTTCTCCATTGTCCTTTCACATACAATGAGCCAAACGTTCTTCTGAACATTACCCCTTTCAACGCAACTAAGAGGGTTTCGTCAGTTTGGGATAGAAACCATTTCATGGTGACACATTTGAGTGATGAGCTTTATGAGGTTCTAGATAAGGTAGGACTGTGGTTCAAATCCCATCCTTACTGTGTCTCCCTGCCGTGGGCTGTCTAGTAATATTGCCAGCATAATCCAATAGCTTGTTACACCAAGCCAGAAGAAGAAGAAGAGATAAAACCTTGGACGACTTCAAAGATGCGTTTACCCATCCACAGCATAGAGTGCTCAGCTATATTTCGTTCATAGCGCCTAAAGTTAGGCAACACCAAGCTCATTTTATGATTTTGTTTGCGATCGTTTTGCAGCTTTCCCATCGTTTGTATTGTTTCCCTTCCCTCGTTCCTTCTCTTCCTCTCGCCACTCACCCCTTCAGCTTCCCCATTCACCCCTTCACCTATAAGTTTCTTCCTTTCGTTTTGCATCTCACGGTGCGTCACGCCACGGTGAGAGGAAACTCGTCTCTGCGACATGATTGTTTGTCGCGTGACGTTTGTATCTTTGAATGGCCGTAGTTAATTTTTTTAAATTTTTTTCTTCATCATGCAAATAATGCAAAATAATCACTGTTCACAGTGAAGCACGTTGAAAATTGGTCGTAAAATGTGAAAAAATTAAAATCGTTTCGCAACCAAAAAACAACAATAAAATAAAGAAAATAAATATGTAAAAGCACAGCATAACAGCACATCGAAATAACGACAGCGACACGTTACATGCCGGCAACGGGTATGAAAATGTGCACCACATACGTACATTCTCACACACGCTGACGTTTGTAAAATTGTGTATGGTGTGTTGGTAGGAGTGTATAGTACAGATAAGCAAATACCGCGTAACCCGATTACGCAAATCCAGACCGGTGCGCAAGTCGAGATGGGCGGTACTCTACCAACCTTTGGTCGCACTTTGAACGCGGAGTCGCTTTATTCGGACTCTTCGCCGGACAGTGGCCGGATGTGGACGGTTGTCCGGCGGTGGGCTGCGACCGGTGCACCTTGGACGGGGAGGCCCTCGCCGAAGATATGCGATACGTTGAGCTTTTGAATATCGGTGGCAAGAGTACCTCCTCGAAATCGCTGCAGGTCGATTTATCAACTCGTGGAAAGACCACCTCTTCGAAATCGCTGCAAAATATTGAAATGCGTAACAATCGCAGATGGATACCGATCGAACAGGTCCATTGAGGAAAGAGAAAAAAGAATGAAAGAAAGAGAAAAAGGAGAAAAAGTTCTTGTATAACATTGCGTTCGGATAGTTTGCATTAATATGTTAAGGCTGCGAGCCGTTCGCGGTTTGATTTGGACTGTTTTGTTGCTTTGTACATACATTCACATTAAAACAGCAAAACAAAAGTGTATCGTACTAAATAATAATTGTTTAAAAAAAAACGCACACACACACAACAAAGCAAACAGAAAATTAAACATTCAGCACGTAAAGAAAAGGCATAGCGATGAGCAACAGATATTTAAAACAACCATTTTGAACGGTAATTCTAAACATGACCGTGCACGGGCCAGTTTTTACGCTTGTCGCATTTTGGAAATGAATAAAGAAAATGCCCATCAGTGGAAGAAACATGTGCTTAAACGTCGGTTTGTTCGAAGAATCGCGTTTGTTGTACCATTGTATAACCACAACACACTACCGGCACGCACTCTATAAGTAGATACTGGCCCAGAAACTGCATCCAGGTGTTTGTTTTTCTCTTCCCCGTCAACCATTGTCACTTGCTGACAGGTTGCTATGCTTGTTTCTGTGTGGTGGTGAGTGTTGATCTATTTGTAGTACCTTTGCTTGAGAAGAAAATGATAACAGTAAATAAACGTGTATAGGTTCAAAATGGATGATAAAGTAATTAGGTGAAGACAAGTGTATAAGATAAAATTGGCTTTTATCGTTTTTACATGATCGCTCTTTACAGTTTATGCCCGACCAGGTTCGCTATACCGATGGGAGCTGAAACGAGTTGTCGTCAATACGTATGGAATAACGGGAGAGGAGGAGTTGAACATCTAAATCAAATGGACAAATGGATTCAAACACAGCGAACACAGTTTTATTAGCTAGTGCTAGACACACGCAACGATTTGGACGCCATGGTGGAGGGAACACCTTGCTTGCTTGCAGCTATCCTTCTAAACACGCGATTACATAGCGACAGGACATTACACCGTCTAGCGTACGGAATGTATAGTCACCTGAATCCAAATGCATCCTCATTGAGACCGAACAAACGCTCGTGAAAGCTGAAAGGGAGCGGCGTGAGATGGTAGAATGGGTATAGAATTTAATTCTCATTTGCTCATTAAACGTGTGCCACCCGGGGCCAATGCGTAATCGAATAGCAGCCACCCACAAGCAGCCGCCTGTTTTATGAATAATTTTTTGCGCCTCTCCCCTTCTGTTAGGCGGATCAAAAACCGGACACAGTTATACACACATACAAAGAGACACTCACATACACATAAATTGCACGTGGTAAAACACACCAGCACACAGACATATATTGCAATGCAAAGTTAGGAGCATGGCAAGTATGGGTGATGGATGATGGAATGAAATCGCTGATAGGGTTGATGATTTACACGTAGTGGCGATGGAAATAGTGGATGTGCCGTATGCATAGATCAAGTATACGGCTGGGAACGGATGATCACGCCTCACCACTTGTACGAATGTTTGCAAGTGCGTGATGGAGACGCCTGGTGTTTTGTGACCATGGCGATGGAGACGCCTGGTGTTTTTCGTAACAAAGCTAATGGAGATGCTTGATGCTTAATGGCGATGGGACAGAACACTGTGTGGTGAATATGTGTTACACATACGGCAGTGGTGACACCTAGCGGTAGAGATTGAAGTAATCGATAATCAATGCCAAATGACAAATTCGCCGATATTTCCGAGAAAGTAATTTAAAGCTGTGTAATCATCACTCAAAAACAGGTGGATTAGTACCGTATGAATAACGTGACAGATGAACGATATGATAACCACAGAGAAGGGATTCGGATGAGAGAACGACACGGCACCTTGTGGTGTGATGAGTAATGGAATAACATGAAAACGAAACAGCCAAACTGACGGAGTTCAAATGAGATGCGGTCGGATCAAATTTCTTGAAAATGATGGAATATACGCTGACATTGATGTTTTACCGCTTACCTTTTGAAGTTGACCATCTGGTCCAGGCTCTGCCCGTTGCCAACGGAATCGCTCATCGTAATCGGAAGCGGGGTACGTGGACGAGTACTGTCCGCTTCATGCGAACCTTGCGAGCCTGCTGGGAGAGGAAATATGGAAAACAAAACAAACAAAAAAAGCCAAGACAACGAGCACGAATTAACTTCCGCGATTAGTCATAAACAAACAACTTTGCACACAGCACTCAACGTACTCTTGCGCGATGGAATGTCACTGGAAGTAGGCGGCCCGGACAGGGAGCGATCGAGCAGTTTGCCGGCCTTCGGTGAGAATGGTGATGCCGGACCATCGCTCGACTCAAGACTGCTCGTAACCGGTGGTCCTTGTGCACCGAGCCGCCGATGTTCGTCTTCGGGCGTTTGGGGCAGGGTCGGACTTTCCTGATCCAGCACAAACACACAATCCGTTGCGATATCGGTAATGAAGTGAAGATTCTCCTGTGCGCGATCAACGCGGAAGAAACGCTCGGCGGTGCAGGCTGTGCCGGATGATGGATGAGAGTGAATTAACGAGGAACTGATCGTGTGCGAAAGATGGTTGCGTTGTGTACTTACAATCGATGAAGCACCAGTCTGGCGACAGTTTGGGACTGTCCGGTAGCTCACTGCAGTACTTGTTGATGAGCACGCGCACCTGTTCTAGATCGGTAACGGGCACCTCTAGAGTGTGCCGAGTGTAACCGCTGATTGTCGCAGCAGTTCCTTGTCATAGTGGTGCTGCTCGTAGTCCGCCATCATGATCTTCATCAGACTGATGTTGAGTGATTCCAGCTTCTCTTGGCTACGGATTGAACGAAATGGAATGATTGGTGAGTTTTGCACATGGATGATGTAGAAAACACTTACAGCACGTTTGCCCTGCCTGGTTTCTTCTTGGCCAGCATCACAGCCTTGTTAAGTAGTGTGAGTTCGATGTTGGATGGGTTCAGCTTGCACGCCTCACCGTCCACCTGCATCGGTATTGTCTTGGACGTGACGATGCGTGCTGTGCGGCACTGAGCAATGCAGGTTCCGTGACCTCCGGCTTGTAGCAATGGTAGCTGATAGGTGGTCAATCCGACAACCTCGATCATACCATCGTCGGTAGCCGGTTCAAACTGGCCACCGGATTTGTTCCACGGATGGGTACCACCACCGTAACTGTAACAAAACAACCTAAGCATGACGGACCGCTTCCAACTGACACGAAGTATCGATACGTACCTTGGAATGTTGAGGAATACTATTGCGTGCACCTTGTGCTCCTTTAGCTTCGGTGTCAAATCCTTGCCGTCACACTCGAGAGTTACAAATTCGGCCAAACCCTTCCACTTCCGCTTTAGAAGATCCTTGCCACCGGCCTGGCCATAGAACATTTTATTTCGCAAACGCGAGTTAAATTTCTCCGGGTGAGCCTCTAAAAATGTACAACATAGTGTAAGTACATCAGCCGTACAGGAATCAACACCAACCCGAGCAGATAACTAACCGCGAGCTTCATGGAATTCGAGTGCAATATGAGCGTCGACACCGAGAGAGAAATAGTTGTTAACGACATTCAACGGTAGATTGTCCTTTCCGTCGCCAGTGTTTGGGACCGATGTGTTCGGCTCTACCTTGAGACTCCAGCGATCGAGCAACACCGTGTCAGAGTTGCCAATGTTTGCCAAAATCTTTCCGATCGGTTCGTCGGTGTATCCCTGTAAAGCAAGACAGTAGAATTTACCTAATGCATCTGGCGTGTCTGGGTGTTTTTAAAAACGCAATTATAAAATCAGGTACTACTTACACCACCCCAGCCAAGGGCACGTGCAAGATCGTTTCCGGTACCGAGCGGCAACACACCAACCGCTGGTGGTGGTACGAAATTGATTTGATCGAGCACTGACAATACCCAACCGACGGTTCCGTCACCACCGCAGGCCAATATGCGTAGTTGTGGTACTTTCCGGAACAACTCAAGTCTATCGAGAAAGAATAAGAAGCAAAGTGTATGCATATTTATTAGTTTTGGTTAGCGATACGCCTCAATGTATGCAATACACCGTACAATTGCATGATATTGCTCTAAAGCAAAAAAAAAAAACGAGGAAAATTTTCCAAAAACATTTTGAGGAGCTAAAATTAATGATAGTTTTTATAAATCGTTTAAACTGCAAACTAGGCAAACTATAGTGTCCCTGTTCGACACGGGACATTATATATGAATCTCCATCAACCAATTGAAATCGAAATGGAACGATTCTAGGAACATTTTGAGTTAGTACGAATTTATTTTTTATTGCAATAGAAGCAACAATGTGATGAAATTATCTGCACTGTAAGCCTAAAGTCTAAAATAAATATAAAAAACAGGAACATTTTGAAACATATTGGCAAAGTAATCACCAATAATTTTGACTTGTCGCGTTGGAGTTGCTAGCGCTTGACTCGCGCTAGTTGTAGTGTTCAACGATGCGCAATAATTGTTTTACAAAAAAAAAAAAACACCATAATTGGCGCAAAGGGAATTGAAAAGCAAAACATTATGAAACTATTTTCATTCTATCGGGATGAGTCATTCTGTTGACCTTGAACGCTTCAAATTGAATTCCGAATAATTTAATTTTCCTGCAAGTGACGAAGAAAATTCAATTGGCTGCTGATTGTTAATCGCAATTTAACGATATTTTTAACAAACTGCACAAGTTGCTACCATTTGCCGTCGAAGTGAGGCTCGTTTTGACCCACAAAAGAATAATTTTAAACATTAATACAATATGTAGATGTTTTTAATATGTAACAGTGATATTATTGGATGCAAGTTCCTAGAAAACATTACGCTTATTCATTTGCAAGAGTGCAACAGATTAAAATAGTGATTTAGAACACGCACTATAAAATGCATTTAAATTTTGTAATAAATGTTTTTAACACAATAATAACAATAATAAAAAGTGGGAGCTTCCGCAATTATCATGACGCTTAACAAAAGCACAAAAAGCGGACCTTAAATTGTTCGTTGAATAAATTATACTTGAACAAACTAACAAAATGGACAAACGGATTGATAATTCCTGAGAGTTGGCAAATTAAACCATTTGCATTGCCCACGGTGAACGAGCCGCTTGCTATTTTAAGTTATCGTCTGTCAGTTTTTGTGTACCATTTAGTATGTATGTGCGAATGTGGATGAAACTGTATAACCTACCCCATGCGAGGTCCACCCTGCGTCAGATCAAACACTTGGCGCGGATTGAGCAGCCACTGGAACTTTTGCAGCAGCTTCGCGCCTTGGTTGCCGCCCGACTTCGGATTGATAAAGACTAGCACCGGTGTAATGTTGGCGGTCGGTATTGGTTTGATCACGAACGTGCGCGGTTCCCGCGGTATCGATACCTTCTTGCCGGCTTTCTTCTTTTTTTGGGGCGTTTTGCGTAATGATGATTTAAAATTGCCCTTGCGCGGTAGCTTAACGATCCACGACGGTGGAACTATAATGCTTCGGTGTGTGCCTGCCGTACAAAAATGGGGGAGAAGAAAGAAAATTACAAGAGAAGTACATTTTAATGCTACTAATCAATTTAACGATAGATAATGTACGACCCAGCTGCACTTACCGAGCGTACACTCTTCGCCAATCCGTTCCGGGTTGAAACACGCCTCTTTGTTGTGGAAAGATGCTTTGCACCAGGCACACGACAATGCGACAATCTCTTTCGAGCTGAAGGTTAGTTTCGCTTGTAGGGACTGTGGATTGAACAGAAATGCGAAACGAAAAATAGGGTTTTATTCAGAGATTTAATTGCTATTATAATCATTCACCACAATTCAAATGGATAAAAGCAAGAAAAAGCTTCTCAGAAAATAAAATTATCGCTTAGCTGATGCGAGTCGTTGAAAGCTGATAAGGCTCTGAGTAAGGATTTGTTCAAACTACGTAAAAACAAGGGAAGGGCTGTCTTGAAGACGACGAGAATAGGCTTAATAAAGGGGGATGGGGGATCATCAAGGGGGAGAAGAAACATCAAGATCATCTATCAGATCATGTGGGAATATTTCACTTCAATGAGAAGTAATAGCCTAAAAAGGCATCAGCGATGTCTATTACACCGGACAGATATTTTGTCACAGGGAGTCGTGAATTTTGGACAAAAAATTAAATCATCAGTTCCAACTATTTGTTAACAAGCCTTGTTGATAACATAAAAAAGTCATTTACAAATAATAGCAATAGAAGATGACCAATAACATCGTCTTGGAAATTCAGGAAAGCTCAACTCTTACTCTATACGATCACCCACACAGATAGGGACTTCAATCAGAACAGAACCCGACCTCTGATGCCATGTTTTTCGAGTTTGGGATTCTTTTAAACTCAGCGTTGAAGTTCGTGTACACAACAGCGGTATGACAACCGGGTAAAATACTGAAGATATCCGAGGAAACAAGACACATAGAATCCAAATCTGGATTTGTGTATCAAGGATTTCAAGGACTTGGGAAGGGTGGGCAGAGTGATACTTTGCCACTGTAATTGGAAGTCAAAAAGCGGTCAGCTGCTTCATGGATGGCGAACCAGTTCAACTGACTTCCCAATGGTAGGTTCTGTCACAGATACGAGTAAGGAATGGATATCGTCCAAGGCGAAGACATCACAAGAGGTAATGTGTATGACGTGTTCATGCATCTCCAAAAGATGGTCGAACTGAACAGAATTCTCACGTCCATCACGCAATCGAAGACCATCTAGTATCTAGGTTTGAAGGATTGAAATTACCAAACCATTTTTGACCATAAGAAAAACAAGTTGCCTGCTCGAGTCTTACGCCCAATTAAGAGTATAAAATTGTGCAACGATACGCAACAGATGGAGAATATAAAACTAATAACAGATAAGCTGCTAGAGACAAAGCAAAGAAAGGATAAGGGAAGAGGAATGGATATTTGTATAATGCACTTGTACCATATAAATTATGGTGCTCAAACAGCAGTGCCAGTTGTTTGCCGGTGAGCTACATCTTCCGCTTAAAGCTGTAGAATTCCTGCTAAGACCGTCTCAACCAGCCGAGTAAAATCGCTTACGTTATTAGCGTGCAAATGCAGGCTAACAAATAGTCCGAACCGCACGACAAGCAATGTAGCAATTAGTGTGGGCTGATTCCTATCGCATTACCCAGCAGGAGTAAGCAGGAAAACAAATCGCATCTTTTCGAAATACCGACACTAATCGAAGTAATTATTTCTAATGCATACCAATTATAACTTTCAATTCAACGCTCATCAGCCCGCTGCCAATTGTTGCTCCGCTTGCAGAAAACGGCTTAGCACTGTATCGGTTCGCTTGCAAATAACATTCCAATTATGCTCTTTAACATTGAAGCAGCTTCTTGCGTATGTTGACAAGCATACAGTTAGGCCCTAATTATGGTGCACTGGGAAACAAATAGATCCGTGTGCACGGGTGTGCGTTACGAGTGGGAATTTAGGAAAAAAAAAAGATAATTAAATAGCTTACGCTTGTTTGCAAATTCCAAAGTGGGTAAATTATTTTCCTCAAACCACCGCACTGGAAAACGTGTGCTAATTGGTGTCATATTACATTGATTGTGTTCGCCTTAATCTACTTCCCCGAGCTCAACAATCAGCTCATTTAATAAACCGCACAATAATAATTATTTGATAGTTATCAGAAATATACGAAATGCATTTGACATGTGTGATGTTGTTCTCATTTGTGAGTGTTCGGTTCATCGCTGTGTAACAAATGCAGTTATACATCCTAAGCTGAAAGTACTGCACAGTGATAAGGAGGTAGCCCAGCTCTTAACACCCCCTGCTTAGGGGTGGATGAACGTTCGACGACGTATTGTCGCTCACGTATTATCGATTAAGTATGTTGGTCCCTATCACCTGTATGGACTCGGAGGTCCGTGAATCCTCTATATGTCTGAGGACTCTGTATTGGCTAATATTGCCAAGTTGCCCACAGACCTCACCGCTATGGAAAGCCAGGAGAGGGTATTATTCTTATCCGGAGCAGCTCAGCATCAAAGACCGTCATGGTCATGCGTGCAAGTTATCCTTCACTCCAACATCGACTCTCTAACCCTTCTGGATGCCATTTCTCCATAAATCGCGTCCTCCCAGTCCGTTCCTTGAGTGTGCACGGACAATTAAGTCCCAATTAGTTCCTCTATCGGACTGATCCTCGGAAACGGAATAATCAGTGCTGGATGTTATTGATAGTGCCAGGTCAGGTAGGACTTCAGAATTCTCGTAACCCAACGATCGGTAGAATTCTTTCCAGCGAGACAATTGCTTTCAACTCTGCCTTTCATGTTCAACCCCATTTTCCTTTGCTGCAATCAACACAATCAGGTGAGGATGACAATAAAAAGACAGCATTTTTAATAATTTAAGGCAAGTAATCGGTTCACAAGGCTACACTTTAGTCGCTAAAGATCGCTCACACAAGGATGTTAGTTTGTCGTTGGTGCTATTAACCTATTACAAGGTTAACACTG
>KI423520.1:1359-18074 GCA_000473375.1 Anopheles culicifacies | reverse complement strand
TGCCTGGCACATTGTTGCAAGTGAAACTGCACCATGTTTCGCCAATTTGCACGACAGCCCTATTGCGACAGGTCGCGTGCAAGCCGCTAGATGGCGGGTAGTGTCCAATAAATTCTTAAGCGCTTTGCATAAAACCGTAGGAAAGAACTCAGCAACAAAGTTCAGTGCTATCTGTACCACACACACACACACGCGGGGAGGGTCACCAACGATCCATGACACGAGTTTTCGCAACTTAAGAAAAACATCACAAAACCCTAAGAGACATGTGCAGCTGGGTGGAATAGTTTATCGTCCCAGCAGCATCTCCACAAAATCATTCGCACTCCAAACGGCAAAAGGAAGTACAGTCACTTCCCGTCAGGCTGGCCAGGTTTCCGTGTTTCATTTTAATGTCTTGCAGACTGGAAGTATCTTCTATGATGAGGTCATTTTTTTTTTTTTTTTGGCTAGAGAGACATTCGACGACTCCCTCCTTCTGGGGATCATGACAGCTGAGTGAGGCTTTATCTTGTTGTCTGTGTTCATGTTGGGCGCATTGTTCGGACGCTTGGCGAATACAATGCGTTTTACAATGCCCAACCGCTGATGGTGATCTTGGCCATGAATTACCGGAGCGCGCGGGGTGACCTAAAAGTGGGCGCAACACTCTGCCCATGCTCATCTTCTTCCGTCAGCCATTTCCGCCGACACGGCTTGATGTAATCGCGATAGTTATGATGATGATGATGATTTCTTCTGATCATACATGATCACCGTTCGACACAAAAAGGGTAGATGCTTCGGCTACCTAGTTCTAGGCTAAGATAAGCTACGTTTGGCCTCAAATGAAGATAATCTTCTTAGTGGGGATAATAGTAATGAAGAAGCCAATTTTCGTTCTTTCCTTCCACAGCTTGCTATCGCCGTGTGCTGGCTGGAAAGCGTGTCGCACCACACTGGGTAAGAAGAACATTGATTTGCGAGCGTGTCGAGGATTGTCAGCGTGAATGCGGCGATGAGAGACGGTTCTCTTGTGAAGGGTTTAATTATAGGTGAGTTACTGGTAGACATCACTAATGAATTGGTGGTAGAATTTAAGCGATCCTGTAAAATCTCATCACCACAGATTGGATCCTACCGGTCGTGGACAGGGTGATTGTGAGCTGATCGATCAGCCACTGTCGCAGATCGATCTTTACTCCAGTCCACATCAGCGAGACTCGAACCTTATCCGTGATGCTGACTATGATTACTACGAGCGCGATCGTAGCGCGACGGCAAACTGTCGACCAAGCTGTAAGGATTGCATGGTAAAGCCGTTCCGTCCGGCGCTAGAATTTGTACGCCCCACCACATACCGTCCACATCATCCGGAGAGCTACAAGCCTTATCCTTCCGAGCAACATGCGTACGAAGAAGATCACCGCTTCAAACCGGTCATTACGGCGATCGATAAGTACCGACCCCCAATGTATCCGAGCCGTCCAGAATTCGAACGTTACAGTCCCTCCTCTAGCTACTATCCTCCACCACCACCGCCTCCGCCAGCACCGTTGGATTCTTATCGCCCTCCGATTTCTTACAAACCTCAGTATGGTAGCGAAATCGATCGTTACGGTACGCTAGATCATAGCTTCTTCAAGCCGTACGAATCCCGTCCCGAATATCCGAGACCACTCCACCATGAAGATATCCGGCCAGTACATCGTCCACGACATCCGTACGAAGATCGAGATCCACCTCCACCACCACCAGCTCCGCCGGCGTCGCACGTTTCCACTGTTCAACAGTACGGTAGCAAACCGAGCACCTTCATCCCGTACCTGATCGGTCAGAACATCCACAAGAACGGTGGCATCTACGGAGGTTCGTACGGACCTTCGTTTAATGCCGATTCTTACAAATCGATTTCGGACTATTGGGGATTAAGGAACGAAATCAAACGCTACGATAGTCCTTCGTTTAACTACTTCGAGCTGCGAAACGATCATCACTTTGATGATAATAATGTCTGGAGCTATGGTGGAAGTAAGTACGGGTACGAGGAGGATCATCATGTACACCCGTACGTGGAGCATAGACCCGGTTTCGGTCAGCAGTGGATCCGACGACCGAGCCATGAAGAGTGTTCTGTCAAATCGAGCGAAGGATTCCGTCTGCACAAAGGTGTCGTGAAGTATGCACTGAACACACCAACGGTGGTTGAGTGTGAACGGATGTGCTACTCGGAGACACGGTTCCGGTGTCACACGTTCAGCTACCGCTACTCGGCAGTATCGCGCGAGAACTGTCTGCTCTGTGACCGGCCGTTTAATTTACTGGACTTTTACGCTGATCTGGAACCAGACCGGGATTACGATATCTACTCGATGAGTGACGACGCAAAGACGTGTCATCCGGAGCTTAGTCATCCCAGGCGAGACTATAACGCGCGTAAGGAATTGGGCTTTGATGTGCTTGGGACTTTATGCTTGAGATTAATGCTTGATTCTGTTTTCAGAGTGCTTCATAAGAGTTATAGATTCAGCACGGTTCTTCAAATCGATTGTACGCGACTCCCTCACCGTACGATCGATCGGTGAGTGTGAACTGGAGTGCATCAAGGCGTCCAAGTTCACGTGCCGAGCGTTTACGTACAGCTTTGGACCGAACGCAGTGAATGCGGTGATCGACAACTGTCAGCTTTCGGATTGGCCTGTACGCGACATGGACAAGGATCGGCATCTAGTGCCGGACGAAAGCTTCGATGTGTTTGAACGCGCCAGCTATGGACAGGGCTGTGAGATACAGCCCATCATCGACGATAAGCATAACAAGAAGTGTAAGTAACTGTTTCCTTCGGGAGATTGCATGAAGATTCACCTATTTACCGCCATTTACGGCGCTCATCATTACAGTCTGCTATCTGGGGTACGGATCTCCGGCTAAGCTGCTTTCCTCAGCCATCAAGAAGGTTACCTCGGTGAACACGGAGCTGGATTGCAAAAATGAGTGCGTACGTTTGCGCGAAGGTACCCACTTCAAGTGTCTTTCGTTTAGCTTCAGGTAAGTGTCATCAACCTGTTTGGCACTATACGGCAATTAAACGGTACTTAGCGGCAAAGTGTGCCAAAAGCCTTGTGTTGTGGTTATATTTGCATCACGCATCTTCTCATCTTCTTTCCCATTTGCGTACTAGCTCCCAAGCGTCAACGTACAACTGCGAGATGTCGGATCTGGACCAGAGCGAACTGAAGCTGGGCGTGCACTATGCACACACGAACGATCGCGACTTTTGGTTGTTCGCCTGGAACCCGTTCGACTATACGTGCCGCGATAAGATCACGACCATTAGCGGTGGTACCCGGGTGAATCATGATCGCCGAATAGACATCCTTCGTGAACCGGGTAATGGCGGCCGACACGGTCGGACGGGTGGTTTCAAACGCACCAACAACAACAATACCACCACCACCACCAATACTACTACCGACCAGCACAAGGACGATCAACGCAACACCATGCTCACTACCACTGCAAATCGATCCTCCGAAAGCACACCGACCACTAACTCTACCAATTCCAGCTTCATCATTTTGCTTCCCGGAAGTTCGGCAAACCGTACCGGTGTGGTTGAGAGTGATGCTCGTTCGTCCCGAGCTGCTGGTAGACCCACCAGCAGCATCTCGAATACCGCCCCACCGGGTACATCCGGATGAAAGGGACACGTTTGTTTTTTTTTTGTTTCGCTAACATCCGAGCATCATCAAGCACTCATAATACCATGATGGCAGCATACTAGAATTAGCCTTTAGACATATACACATCTGCGGAGGTCTTTCCTGTCCTGACCTCGATTAGTTGCTTAATCATTAGATGCCGTAAGAGGAGTATCGCCCACGCTTATGTCTAACTGGTATATCAGATATCTCATCCATCAAAGCTCATGCATAGTGCGTACTACTTATACCCTAGCCCTAGCCGTCCTGCTAATGTCCGTGTCTCATCTCATCTTCCCCGGTTGATGCTCATCACAGCTTCAAGCTTGCGTAGCGTCCTGCGTGAACACATGCATCACATTCAGACACACCATCAATCAATCCAATCACCCACCCCACTACACATTAAGCATGTATCGTGTACCGTGACACTTACACCTCTCTGTTCATTGTTATTATCGAACCTCCCAAGGTGATGGAAGTTGGCGTCAGTATACCGTGTCGGGAAAACCCTGCCGCTACGGTACCAAATGCGAGCGCAACAAGATCACAGGATTTTACTCCTGCGAGATAGAGGGTGGTGAGATTGGTTCATGGGATTATTGCTGTAAGGCCGAACACCCTTGCGGCTACTCGCGAGGGTTTGACTATCCATGGTAAGCAAGTTCCCCATATTCAGGGGATATATGACCGATGCGGTAGTACAAGCACCTCGACAAGCGTCCGCTCGGTTCCTTTTTTTTCTCGGTGTACTGTGCGAGTTTTATTCTCTATTGTCTGTTCCGTGTTCCGTGTCCTGTGTACACTTACCATCTTTCCGTGTGTAATTGTTTCGAAACCCGTAATATCCGTGTGTCCATGTGTCCAAAATTCATCTCTCCGATCGAGTCAACCTTGTCAATGTGTCAATTGCGTGCACCGCCAAGTGAACCGGAGTGCTGGAAACATGCCGACACCCGCTCATCCCTTCCGTTTGCTCACAAATTCACAGGTGCTTCGTGGGTGATGCCCCAGATCAGTGGCGCAAGTGCAGCGATAAGTACTTCCCCAAGAAACAGCACGATTCGGGTTATCAAAACAAGAATAAAAAGGGTGAAATCTATCAGCCACCACCGAAGCCGGGAGGATTGAGACATCTGGACGGTGTGACCGCACCGGCCGAACTCTGGCCCGTCACCTACCTGTACGAGAAGGGACCACCGAACGCGACCGAGATCAGCAACCATGTGATCGACTGCAAGAAGGACAAGTGTTAGGACAAGGGACCAAGGGTGATCGACCCAGACAATCGAACTATACTCATAATACGAATCCCGGCCAAACGTGCACCGCGAGGCGCTACCGAACATAACTAACTGTAAGCACATTCGAAAGGACGCTAAGCATAGGGGGGTAGTACGTTGGAGGTGAAGTAGAATACGTTTAGGACTACCAAGGACCCATCCGTATCGTCGTCGTCTTCCGGACACAGAAAGCTTGTTTAGGTGTTTAGGTTTAGGAGCATAGCTATATTAACATTAGTAACTCCCCCCACGTCCAGGTCCAGGTTAAAATTGGGTCTCCTTTCTGGCGCCGACAGTCCGCAGATGCCGGAGCCGTCGAGCCGTTTGTGTGCACCTTGGATGAAAAGATGACCGGAGAAATAAAATTATACCACACACACGCACACGCCAACAGACGTGCGGCGCTGTGATAGAGGCACGGCGTAAGCAAGCGGACTTTTGTGGGTGGAATTTAAAATATTTATTTTAATGCTTAAAATGACGTCTAAGTGTAATGGATGAGCTAAAGGTACAACAATTCTTTAATAAATTTAGTCGACAGTTCGAACAGCACAAAACGGCGCTTTACTCTCGTGGATAAGATGGTGGGGTGGAGCGGTTCGGTGGCCGAAGAGACCGAGGCGCCGGTCTTCGAACGGAAAGGACCGAGATTTGAATCCCATTCGGGCCGTTACCCCGTACGCAGGACTGGCTAGCCTGTTGCGGGTACATTCAAGTCACGGAAGCCAGAAATGGTAGGCCAAGATCTCTCGAGGTTGTAAAGCCACAGAAGATGAAGAAGCAGATAGTGGGGTTTTTAATGCTTTTGGCCATCCGAAAAACGGTCTTGACAGAAGTTACGCCAGGCTTCGCGAATGAGAGGTCGTCCAAGCACCAAACAGATTAAGAATAAGGCTGGGGTTTCCATCCGAATATCCGCTGGGGTATCCGAGTGAGATTCAGCCTAATCCTCGGAGTCAGGGGTCATGAAAATTCCAACGACAGTCGAGAAGAAGTTCTTCGTTCAGGTTCTGAATAAAATATAATTTATTTTACAAAATTTCCAAGCTTACATACTAACAATATGTGTTCGTCTTAGAAGGATCTAAAATATAGGCTCTTCTCTAGGGATCCTCAAGACCTTAGGTCATAACATTTAGGATTTGACGTTTTCTGGTAGTATCAGTTACGGATCAACCTAGATGCGGAGGGAGCGGCCGCTCGGGGCCTCGCCGGTTGAAGGGGGCCTCGCCGATGAGGGAATAGTACTAGCGCGCTTGAAGAACAGTAAATAATCCGAGTCTTACACCCCCCCTCCCCCCCACGCTCTGTTAAGGGGATCTCGTTGGTAAAGGAGGCCTCGTTAGGCACCCCCCCTCCCCCCCCGCTGCAAAACAACATGGGCCTCAAACACAGGGTCTCTGAGTCTGCCTAGGTGTAAGACCCCCCCCCCTCCCCCGCTCACAGAATTTGCGTTGCGAGTCTACTATACAAGGGCCTCCACAACCAATCCGCTCGGGGCCCCCTACGACTTTGATCCGCCACTGGGTACTATCACAACGAACTCTTGCCCATAATTAATTCTGCACAGTATCAGTTTAGGAATTCTCCAGTATAATGCATCTTTGACCTAGGGTGGACGGATTGTTCCCCCGTTGTAAGGACTGACTTTTCAACTACGTGGTATAATTATGTCTCGTAATTCAGAAATGGCAGGCATGGCCAAATAGGTCGCTACTAGTGTTGGGTAAATCTGATTCAGATTCTTGAATCCTTCGCGACTCGACTGATGATTTGAATGACTCTTCACTAAATATTCATATGAACGATTCTTTTCATAAGATTCATGAAGCACAACAGTAGTCGTTATTCGTCGCTAGTCGAAGTGCTTCTTCAACCATTACCGAAGATCGAACATTGAGGAATTACGGTGCAGCTTGGATATTTGAAACAGCCATAGGATGGCTTGGAATTTGAGTTCCTCTACAACGTCGTTAAAATAAAATGTTCATTTATTGAAGTTCTAGCGAACTGCATGCTCTTACGTAGTTAAATGTTACACAAATCCCGTCATCAATTACTTCTGACGATCGTACCGTTAAAACTCTTAATCCAAAGAAGCTCCCATTGCGCATAACAAAGAACAGTTAATTCTATCATTAAACAGCTGTACACAAACATCTTTCATCTTTATGCGGGGTTTCGGGAAAATTGAGCATCTTATCTATTAAAGCTGGACAATGAAAGCTCTGCTAAACCACCCCTACCATACCGGGGCTACAGAATCTGCTTTCCATCAATGCCAAAAAGGGTACGTCCCGCATACGTACTATTTACCGATACCGGTGGACGAAGAACTTCTTTCTTGGCTTGCGATTCCATGAAGCTGCTCAGCGGAACCTTTGTCCACTTCTGCTTCTTCCCTTTCTTGGATGGCGGTGTTTTTTGATGCTGTTTTGTTGATTTCACTTCGTCAGTCTCCACTGGTGGTTGTGTTTGGAATTCAACGATTGTTGTAAATTGATCCTTCAACGGTTTCGATGGGTCATATTCAACTTTCGGCTGAGGTGGTAGCTCCTCGTCATATTCATTGTTAGCATGGCCCCTGGCGTGGAAAACTTCACCGTTTAAAATTACGGGCACCTTACGATCGATTCGAACATCTTCCCCACAAAGTGGCACGGTTCGACGAGACGTTCTGCTGCTCAGCGTATCTTCCGTGGGCAGAATTCCGATTGACCGCAAACCAGCCGTAATTTCTGGCCCTACATCTTTGGCGAGTGTTTCTTCCGTCGTTGGCAAATGTCCCATCGGGTTCGTGTGTGCTGCATTACGATTAATTTGTGCAGCAAGACGCACACGGTTCAAGCTGTCGCGGGACACATCGATGCATCCGCGCCCACGACCCATGCCTATTGCACTGCTGGCAAAGTTTGCCGTGGGGTTACGATTCCTTAAGCTGTTCATGTAATCGGTTGCATTCATCGTGTAACCCCAGCTGTTGATTACACGGTCCATCTCCTCTTCGGCCGCACTGAAGTCTATCATCTTGACTGTGGGTCTTTTTATCGTGCTGTAAACCAAACACGTAATACAATGATTAGTACCAAGTCAGGGCACTCGGAACACTTATGTTTGGAGATATTACAAATGCTTAAGAACGGATTGAATTAGTTACTTACGTATGCACCGAACTTAATGTGCAGATTGTCGAACAAGCACAAAAAATGCTTAACTTTGCAATTTCTCAAATTGATGATCTGTTTTGATCAAGTATACGCACATTTGTTGACATTAGCGTTGACAGCTACACGTTCCCAAAGGGAATAATTCAAACATTCCGTTTCTGCATGTGCAAGGCGGTAAAATTACGGAAAATTTCAAACTTTAAATCGAGATGTTCTCCGGTAGAGCTCTCGATGGACACTGCTTTATTCTACCGAATGTTTTGCTTATTCCTTTAACTCGCTGGCGCTTGATGTGATCTGCGCCCTTTCTGAACACCGCGCTGGAGGCACATCCCTGAGGTCTTGGTGGAATATGGATAATGTCATAAACGCAGCATGTTGTTGACATGAGATACTTATGCTGCGCATATGTTTTTCTTTTCCTCTGTCTCGGGCATTCGTGGCCTTTTTATGAGCCACTTATGTCTGTGTCGAAATTCCCCACATCTGTTGTGTTAGGTATTGGAAAGTTTTCGGTGGAAAACACATTTTATGACCTATCGATAATAAGAAAAGAAAGAATCCTTTCCTTTTTATGTGAACAAACTTAGGATTTCGAAAACCTCCCTTCATATTTAAGAATACATTTGGAAACAGGTAAACGAAATAATCATCACTTTGTCCTAGCAGAAAGAACCTTTGATACGACTAAAGAAACTGTTTCACGGAGGTCGTTTGGGAATTTTCGTCGTGAAAATGCACATCGAAAATGTATTTATCATTTATTTAGCTTGATTCTTAACCGTACTGCATCTACAATATTAAGCTAGTGCGTAGCTTTCCGAACACAAGTGGAACCCGATCCAGCCCATTTTGCAAAACACGGGCAACGTTTCGTGTAAAGATTTCATTATTCGACGCGGAAAATCTCACAGTGTCCTGTTCGAGGTTGTATTGTTGATTGCATTTTTTTAAAACTGCGTTCATCGGTAATTATCGGTTCGGAACACCGCGCACAATTATTCCTCTCCAGTCGGCAACCAGAACGCCATGTTGGTGCAGGCGGACGCAAGCATCATAAACTTCGGATTAAACTGTACACACTGCACCGGGCCGGGATGGTCACCGTTAAGGACGCAAATTTTGTACCCAGTGTCAGCGTTCCACACATGTACACGCCCGTCCGTACTGCCGGAAAAGATAAACTGCGAGTCCGGACTGAAAGAGGCTTCGATCGGTATACCTTTATTGTTTAGATGTCCTAAAAACACAACAACATGTTAATGTTTACCTGGTATGAATGCTAGACGAAGAATATTCCTACTTACCCGTGAATGTTTGCAGAGGTGTTCCGTGGAAGGCGTCAATTAACCGTATGATGGAACCGTTCGTACTGATAAGAATAGTTTTCCCGTCCCGTGAAAACTTTAACCCCGTCCAGTCACATTCCTTCTCCTGGTTTAATTTGAACGTCACGAACGGCCCTTTATCGAAGGAGCGTAAATCGTACAGCTTTATACTTTCCGAGTTTACGCCGGCGGCAAAGATTAAACCCTCCGGATCGTATGCCGCGACCGGGCGGCCATTCAGCTGCATCACACCCTGACAGTTGGGCGAACGGAGATCCCACAACCGGAGCGTCTTGTCGAGCGAACCGGACAGAAAGGTATCCTCCACCGGGGAAATGTTCAGCGAGATCACTTTCTTCGTGTGGCCGGGAAAGTACCGGAGGTATTTGTTGTCGTGCAAACTCAGGTACCGGATCGTATCGTCCACCTTGGTCGAGCTGTGTATTGCCGTGTTGTTGGCGTGTGTGAAGTGTATCAGATCGACACCGTACTTTTTCGAGTTGACCGTCCGGATCTGCGTGCCCTTCTCACAATCGTACAGCACGATCTGGTCGTCTTCGCTGCACGATATCAACATCTCACCGTTGGCGGAAAAGTCGATGGCATTGATCTTGTCGGTGTTCTCGCGGAACACCTTCGCCACCTTGAAGCTCCTCACGACCGAGTCGATGAGCTTCATTTTCGGTACGTCCGCCACTTTGCCGGCTGTTCGCGTGTACTGGGGTCACTAGGAAAATGGTAAAACCTTTCGGTGAACACTTCGCTGGTGGTGTTTTGCACGGCAGGAGCTTGCTTTTGTGGTAAAGCCGGTAGATTCGGGGTTGTTTATGTTTTCGTAGCACAACACGCTATATAGCGTTGAACAACTCAAACTTCTACAGCGTGCACAGTAGCAATGCCATAGGTCATGCGTGTTGATGGTATCATATTTCACAAACTATTTTTTAAATACAATCTCGTGGAATTGGCTTCGCTGGAGAAAATAACAATGCAATTAAATTGTTGTGCAGTAAATGAAGCAAAGTGTTGTGAAAAAACACAAGAAAGCAAAGAAATACAAAATGTTGTTTTGTTCTGCGCGTACGCACAAAGGCTACAGTGTCGTCCATGCTCTTGGCAGAAATTTTGAACAATACGTTTTTTCGAGGCTATTTCTCGAGTGTAATCGATTATGATGTAAATTAACAGTACAAAACATACGTGAAAATATTTGAAACATGAAATTATTCACAAAAACAGATTTGTAATAAATAAAATAATCCAAGAAAAAATAAACTGTCAGAAAAATGACAAATAAAATTGTCAGCGGGAACAACCACAGTGCGACAAGAGATTGTATTTTTTTTAGTTCACGGTTCGCCTGTTCGGTGGTGTTTGTGCCGGAAAATAAAACGTGGATACAGGCCGATCTTGTTACGGCAAAAGTGCTTATCGTGGTTCGCATTGCGTAGGGAGCATATTATTTGGCCGAAAACACTGCATTGAGTAGTTTTCCGTGTTGAGTCATCACCAGTAAGTAGAGACGAAGCGGCACTAACGTGATATCATTGGGGATTAAACGGAAGTAATGTGGCTGATGAAACAATAGTGACTATTATGGCAAGCAAAAAGGGTGCATGAAAGCAACCTGGCCAGTTGGACGCGTGTCACACTGCATGTTTAGCATGCGGAAAAAAGTGAAAGTACTGCAGCGATCTAAAACCAATTCACGTGCAGTAATCTCGCCATTCAAACCGGTCTTAAGGTTGAAAGTCATGATTTTGATCGAATTTTATGCTTTCATTGCAGCCAGTTCTCGTTAGACATGCCGCTAGCAACCATGGATACCTCGCTGACCGCTTCGCAGATTCGGAGCATTTTCCTGAACTTCTTCAAGGAGAAGGAACATCTTTATGTGCACTCGTCGTCGGTAATACCGCTCGATGATCCGACACTGCTGTTCGCCAACGCGGGCATGAACCAGTTCAAGCCTATCTTTCTTGGTACGGCCGATCCGAACAGCGACATGGCACGTTGGGTACGGACGGCCAACACGCAGAAGTGCATACGGGCCGGCGGTAAGCACAACGATCTGGACGATGTCGGCAAGGATGTGTATCACCACACGTTCTTCGAGATGTTGGGTAACTGGTCGTTCGGTGACTACTTCAAGAAGGAGATTTGTACGTGGGCCTGGGAGTTGCTGACCGAGCGACTGAAGCTGCCGAAGGAACGATTGTACGTGACGTACTTTGGAGGCCATCCGGAGTCGGGCTTGGAACCGGATTTGGAGTGTCGCGAGATTTGGCTGAAGCTGGGCGTGAAGGAGGAACACATCCTGCCCGGAAGCATGAAGGATAACTTCTGGGAGATGGGTGAGACGGGACCGTGTGGACCGTGCTCGGAGCTACACTTTGATCGCATCGGTGGACGCAGCGTACCTGAGCTGGTGAACATGGACGATCCGGATGTGTTGGAAATCTGGAATTTGGTGTTCATTCAGTACAACCGCGAGCAGGACGGATCGTTGAAGCTGTTGCCGAAGAAACACATCGACTGTGGTATGGGTTTTGAGCGCTTGGTGTCGGTGATTCAGGACAAGCGGTCCAACTACGATACGGATGTATTTGTGCCGCTGTTCGATGCCATTCAAAAGGGAACGGGCGCACCGGCTTATCAGGGACGTGTGGGGGCAGATGATAGTGACGGTGTCGATATGGCGTACCGTGTGCTTGCGGATCATGCCCGTACAATCACGATCGCACTGGCCGATGGTGGTTTCCCGGACAATACGGGCCGTGGGTACGTGTTGCGACGCATTCTGCGTCGTGCAGTCCGTTACGCAACGGAAAAGCTGAACGCAAAGCCGGGATTCTTTGCTACGCTTGTCGATACGGTTGTGTTGCTGCTGGGCGATACATTCCCGGAGGTGCGAAAGGACCCGCTACATATCAAGCACGTGATCAACGAGGAGGAGCAACAGTTCCTGAAGACGCTTACCCGTGGCCGCAATCTGCTGAACCGCACGATCGCCAAGCTTGGCGACAGTAAGGTCATTCCGGGAGATGTCGCATGGCGGTTGTACGATACGTATGGGTTCCCGATCGATCTGACCCAGCTGATGGCGGAGGAGAAGCAGATGACAATCGACATGGAAGGATACGAGAAGGCAAAGCACGAATCGTACATCGTATCGCAGGGTAAGGAAAAGTCCAAGACGGCCACCATCGATCTGGACGTGCATGCCATTTCGGAGCTGCAGGAGCGCAAGGTCCCAACGACAAACGATTCGTTCAAATACCGTTACAAGGCGGAATCGATCGATCCGTTGGCGCAGTACGTGTTTGAATCGTGCACTGGAAAGATTGTGGCCCTGCGCCACAAAAATGCCTTCGTCCAGGAAGTGCAAGCCGGCCAGGAGTGCGGTGTAATACTGGACCGCACGAACTTTTACGCGGAAAGCGGAGGACAGATCTACGACCAGGGCTATCTGCAGAAGGTGAACGATGAGAGCAGCGAGTTTAATGTGACGCTCGTGTACAACCGAGGTGGTTACATACTGCACATCGGTGTGGTCGAGGGTACGTTGCGTGTTGGGGATGAGGTACACTGCCACATGGACAGTGTGCGCCGGCAGCTAACGATGAAGAACCATTCCGCAACGCACGCCCTGAACCATTCACTGTTGAAGGTGCTCGGACAGGATACGGATCAGCGAGGTTCGTTGGTGGTGCCGGAGAAGCTTCGGTTCGATTTTACCAACAAATCTGCGATGACGATCGAGCAGGTGGCCGAAGCCGAACGGTTGACGCGTGAGGTCGTCAAGCGCAATGTGCAGGTGTACGCGAAGGAGGCAAACTTGGCCGTCGCGAAAACGATCCGTGGATTGCGGTCCGTGTTCGATGAGGTGTATCCCGATCCGGTGCGTGTGATTTCGTTCGGCGTACCGGTGGAACAGCTGGAAGCCGACCCGACCGGTGAGGCGGGTGTGATCAATTCGGTAGAATTCTGTGGTGGTACTCATCTGCATCAATCGGGCCATATGGTGGATTTCGTCATCACTACCGAGGAAGCGATCGCCAAGGGTATCCGACGTATCGTCGCCCTCACCGGACCGGAAGCACTGAAAGCGTTGAAAAAGACGGAACTGCTCGAACAGGAGCTGAACCGACTGAAGGCCACTATCGAGGCCGACAAGGATGGTAAGGAGGCCAAGGAACACGTGAAGAAGATTGTCGAGCTGACGGACGATGTGTCGCAAGCGACCATACCGTACGTGAAGAAGGACGAACTGCGCACGGTTCTGAAGGGACTGAAGAAGACGCTGGATGATAAAGAACGTGCCGCCAAAGCGGCCGTTGCCAGCGGTGTAGTCGAAAAGGCGAAGGAACTGTCGCAAACGCACCGGGACGCACCGTTCATGGTACATCGGCTGGAAGCACTAAACAACACGAAAGCGCTCGATGCCGCCCTGAAAGAGGTCCGCAAAGTGAATCCGGAACAGTCGGCCCTGTTCCTGTCGGTGGATGAAGAATCGAAGAAGATCTTCTGCCTGGCAAGCGTACCGAAATCGGCCGTCGAGAAGGGACTGAAGGCGAACGAATGGATCTCGCACATTGCACCGGTGATGGGCGGTAAGGGTGGCGGTAAACCCGAATCGGCTCAAGCATCCGGCGGTAACTTCGATAAGGCGGATGAGATCTTGGAGCTGGCACGCCTTTTCGCCGCTTCCAAGTTGGAATAAAACATCCGATCACGGATTGCGTGTCCGGTAGTAGTAACAAGCTTAATGAGATCGATGTCATGCATTTTTAAAGCTCCAGCGCCAAGGCGAGCAACTCTCGGAGTGCATTTCGGCATTTTTTACTCTTTTTTTTTGTCTCCCGCACGAAATATGCTTCCGCTAAAGGTCGGGCTTAATAAAGTTTAACGTTTATTACACGGTAAAGAACCTAGTTTTTCACTATTTTACGGACGTTTCGGTTTGTTCCTGCTGTTCGCGGCATGATTCGTAGATGATGCGAATTTCATGCAGCATTTCCGCGATGTTCGTACCCATCTTGGCGCTGATCGGTATGACCGGTACGTCTACGTGATGGGCCAACAGTTCCACGTTCCGGTCCGCTCCGGGTAGATCGATTTTGTTCGCTATGATAAACCGTGGTCGCGATACCAGTTCCTCACTGAACATGCTAAGCTCGTGCATAAGCGTGTGATAGTGAATCCACGGCTCATCGGCCGATGCATCCACCACAAACAACAGTGCATTGCAGCGTTCCGCGTGCTTGAGAAACTGTATGCCAAGACCTTTGTTTAGATGCGATCCCTCAATCAGCCCGGGCAAGTCTGCAACCGCAATCTGCTCGTAATCATCGTACTGCACTATGCCCAGATGTGGTTTCAGGGTCGTAAACGGATACGCCGCTACCTTTGGCCGTGCCCGACTTATTGCCCGCAACAGTGTGCTCTTGCCTGCGTTTGGTAGTCCAATAAATCCGATGTGTGCCATGCTGCGAAGCTCGAGCGTGTACGCAAGGTCTTCACCGACGGCACCGACCTCCGCCACCTGTGGCGCTTGTTCGAGATCAGTCTTGAAGAAATGATTGCCCTTCCCGCCAGCACCACCACGTGCCGCCACGAACATCATCCCATCGATGTCCAGATCACCAACCACCTTTCCCTGCGGATTCCTAACGATCGTACCGATCGGCACTTTAACCACCGTGTGGTTAGCGTTCCTGCCGTGACAATCTTTTGTAGCGCCCCGTTCACCATCGTCCGCCCGGAGCTGGGAGGTTATGTGGTTCAGATCCTTTACGTCCTGCGATGCCTGCAGCACTACGTGTCCACCGTTACCCCCATCACCACCGTCTGGACCGGCATTTTCATTACACCAGAGACGCAGAAAGGAAACGCACCCATCACCACCATTACCACCGACGGTACGAACATGTCGGCTGTCGACGAAGTATTGTGTCTGGATGAAGTATGGGTAAGGACAATTAGATAGAGAAAACGTACCGAAATAAAGTAAAGTGTGCTTTCCTTACCGTTGGTTTGTTGGAGGTGGGTTTCTTGCTTCGTAGTGGAACGGCTATACGCTGTTTTGAATACCGCGCAACGTCTAATAGCAGACCACGCCTCACTGGTAATACGATCTGGGTTTGACGATTAACAAAAGAACGTAAAATTGAGCTCCACATTTTAAAACAATTTTACACCGATGCGTATCACGTTGTTGCACAATTCCGCTGCATCGCACGCTTTGTTTACATGGCCGTGGTTTGTTATTGTTGACAGCTGATTCAGCGACGGATCACCGTGCTGCAGCCACACACTGAAATCTGCAGCGAAATGAATTTTCTGACAGTTGCATTTTTGACAGAAAACGCTTTGCAAACGCTTGGCCGGTGCTGGAGCTATGGCGGACTGTTGTTCGGGAAAAGTTTTAATAAATGCCCCCCCTCTCTCTGGAGAATCACCGTTTTGTTTGAATTATATACCACCCTCCTCCCTCCACCACCCACTCTAGATCACTTACTTCACTGGAGCACCAATCCGTGGTTTCTTCTGTTTCTCGGCTTTGCATCACTTCCTCCATTCTTTGTAGAACTTGCCCTAACGGTTCTTCCAACCAGTTCTTAGGTTTCGGGACCGAGCTATTTTACCAAACATCGGTACATTTGGACTTAGAAAATTTTTGGTTAATTTTTGCTGTGCTTTATCGTGTGAGGGCGCTGGTTCTTCTGTTCTCTCGCTTGGTCAAAGTCGTAAGAAGAACAAAAATCTGTGTACTCTTAACTTTAAGCCTGTTCTCCACTTTGGATTCGGTTCGTGTCCACGAGTCGAGTGGTGCGCACGGTAATTCTTCGCCTCGGTGTCGCAGCGCCCTGTGCCGCAAAACTATCATCTTCTATAAAATATGCTACTTCGTTCAAGCGAACCATTGGTCACTACACAGCCAATTTCAGCACGCTAAAATATATAGCGAATCATGAATAATACTTTTAAACAAGCCTGACCGTGCGGCTACACGCTGAAATCTGCAGCGAAACGAAATTTTTTGACAGCTGAATTCGTGAAAGAAAATGCTTCGTAAACGCTTGGCCGACGCTGGAGCAAAATGGCGGGCTGTTGTTTGTTTACGAATTGCATCGCCATGTGTACTGAATGGCAGTGTAAAATGAAAAATATCAGCTGCTATATTGTCTCATTTTGTTCCTAAACGCAATCGATGAGCACGGAAGACCGATTTTTTCAGAATAATTCCAAATAAAC
>KI423519.1:0-14850 GCA_000473375.1 Anopheles culicifacies | reverse complement strand
GCAAATGCAATATTACAACCTTGCATATTTTTCCTTCCATTATTCCCTTTATGGACATCTTGAAAAAATATTTTTGCATTAAATAAAGTTATTAAAAATCATAAGAAATTGCTTAAATGCTTCTAAACATGCTTAACCCAAACGAAAATTATAAATTTATAAATGTTTAGTTAGTGTAAATTGGAGGAATAACAGTTTGGTTATGACATTGCTGAAGGATATTTATCACTTTGGAAATTTTATTAATTGTTTTTAAACGTATTTAAAATATATGTTATTCATTTCGGTTTTACAGTCATAAAATAGCATAAAATAGTCAATAACATTAAAATTTCAGATATTCTGTGTCTCAAACAATAAGTAAATTTATTTAAAAAATGGAAAGAAGGAGTACGTGCCATCTTAAAGTCAGACTACTTTTTTCAAAAATTTTCCTTCAATCAAAATCAAGCCATGCTTTAAGCAAATCACATCTTGAAATATTCACAAACGTTTCACACACACTCCCGCATCCGTGTCGCTCTCTTTTGTACGTAGCGCCACTTTTTTCCGACATCAAGCGATTCTTAAAGAGAAAATAATCAAATCATCCTCAATCAAACCATTCACGTTCGCGTCGGTCGTCCTTTAACTCGACTGAATCTCTCGATCAAGCTAAAAGCAGCGGAACATTTCACACACTGCTCGATGGGGGGAAAAAAACACCCCGTTTCCATTCAGGGATCTTGTGACTTTTCCCGTTTTCCCATCTGTGAGCTGGCTGGTGGTTACGTATGTATGAGAAAGCTTATTGCTGTCTGCTTACGTGCTGCGTGGCAAAATAGCGGTGGAAATGATCAAGCGCACTGATTCCAACGGCTGCCGGAATGAGCTGTAGCTATCGGGGTAGCTTAAAGTAACGAGCAAATTCTCATGTGGCAAGAGGACATGTATCATATTTTTTCATTTAATTTCGTTCCATTTACACGGGAGGGAAGGCGAGCTCGGTGGGGATCAGTGAACCGTGTGGGCAGTCGTTGGATTTACCATTAGCAGGATGACAGTGTTTGGCCGGTAATGCTGTTGGGTGTTATGCCATGGACGCGGCTAAGGATTTTTTTTCTCTCTATCTCTCTCGTGAGAGCTATAAATATCCTGACGGTGAGCAAAAATGGAATGAATAAAGGGAATCTTGCCCCGTGTGGGTAAAAGGTAATCACTCTGGGTGCTGCCGGTCCGATAAATAGGCATAAACTACATGAAAAGCTTCCCGGCTGTCGTGAACGAGCTTTCTGTGGATAAATGTGTGTGAGAGCGCTAAAGTGTTGCCCCAATCCCCCACACCGACACCCTTTTCTGGGTGTTACTTTTAACAATTCGAAAATAGCGACCAACCATCAGGCAGCGGGCGCTAACTAAAAGCAAACGAGTAAACGAGGCGTTGTTAGTACTCCCGCAAGGTTAGATGAAAATGGTGGAAAATAGCATCGACATGCCGTGTTCCAGGATGGCATAAAATGGGAAACAGGCAGCCTTCCGAACGAACGACCGATCACACACCGGCTATGTGTTCGGTAGGACACGTTCAGGCCTCCTGGTGACGATAAATACCCGGTTCGGAAAACATATCATCTGACGCACCATCCGGGGGACTACGAAGTACGAAAGGGACAACGCTTTTGGATGGATCGAATCAACGAATCAATGCTATCCACCCGTACGCGCTTTGCCGAAGCTTCAAAGATGATGGAACATAAAAAGTTCCCCCCCTCGAAACTGCAGCAACTCCTCCGCCACTGGAGCGTTTAGAACGCTGGGATGACTTTGGCAATGTTTATGTTTTAAAACATCCGCACCGTGTCCTTGTTAGGGCCGAAAAAAAAGGCCACCGTGTGCGGGCGATGAAGGATGGGTACATAAAAACCAATTTATGTTCCACGCTGGCAAAAGGGTGCCCGGGTTGAGCGGCCGAGTGGGTGGAAGATGGACAGCATCTCTCACGGGTACTTGGGCATTGGAGGGTTAACCAACGTGGTACGGGGTTGGCAATTCGTTGGCCCACATGCCCAACGAACCGTGGACATACAGTGGCGCTGGCCGGAACAGCCCGGAAACGAGCTGATGCTCGAGTGGGCTACCACACTGTCTGCATTTGCTTACGATGAAACCATCGTTGGGTTGTTGTCAATTTGTGCACAACTGTGTGTGTGAAAGCTTATGAAATATGGTTCGAGTTCAATGAAATCATGGCCACGGGATGAAAAGTTTCGAGCTCGAGTTGTAAAATGTTGCCAGTCGTGCCAACAACACTTTTTTTTCTTTCCTGAACATGTTGCACGTTTGTTATGATAGTCACAAAAGGATGGTGAAAATATTTGAAAACAATGTGAACTGATGTAAAGTATATTGCTTTTTTTTGGAAAATTGAAAAATAAATCATTAGACATACAGTAAGGCGTTAAGGCAAGTGTTTCCGTCACTAAATTTTTGACGGCGCGTTTCAATTTTAGTCCCTAAGTTAGCAAATGTTGTCGCGCTGTATACAGTCCTTAACATTACAATTACAATACTTAAACTTAACTTAATTAAATACATTACAATAACATAACAAAACACTTGGTATTTAGAATAAAAGAAAAACTACAAAAGCTAGCAGAAAATGTTGTCCTGGTAACGTGTTGTAGAGTTAAGTACAAAATAATAATTTTACACTCATTTTACCAATTATTTTTACACTTGCATAACCTCCTTTTAACATAAATATACGAATACCTTCGGAAAATATTTTTCTTTGCTATGGAAATGGTTTTAAAAATCGTTTAAAAATACCAGTTACTTAAGACTACCTTTTGTAATGTAAATATATTTTTGAATAAATGATTTGTCGCCTTTGGCCTCCCGCCATGCAGTTTTATCAGGCAAGATACGATTTTTTTCATATTTTGAATTATAGTATTTTTGAATAACACATGTAATTATTCCATTTCTTATGACTTAAAGAATGTCTAATAACCTTTCACAAGATGAATTCGTATTGCAGATGCGACACCCACAAGTAGTACAAGAAATGGATAAGCAGTGCCATATAAAGTTTTTTTTTCAGGAGAGCTAAAATGTTACAGAATGTTGGGAAAATGAAACAAAGCTCAGTAAATTGCGCATATCAACGAGGAACCCCTTCTTGAAAAACAGCTACAGAAGCGCTCCCAAATAGTATTTTATATTTCGTACTGTACGTTCAGAGTTCCATGGATGATTATTTAAAAACTTTCATTATATTTTGACTTTATTTTTAAAAAATAATTACACGTTGTAGCAATAATTATAATCATGCGTTTCATTTCACTAAAAGCTGTCGAATGACTCTCGATGTCGAAAGCTTGAAACGAGTAGTTGAGCTTTTTAATATTGTGAAGTAATACATTGCTCTATCCTAGAAGGCTGTGTTGCTGTGTCTCTATCATAGCACTATCATAGAAGGCTGTGACAAAAACGAGGAAAAGGAAGACTTAAATCATTTCCAATAGTCTGTTAGCTTGTTTTCGTTTACAGTTACAGTCAAAACTGGCTGAGTAAAGGACAAAAACATGTGACTAAGAGCCAAAACTTGTTGCGCATGAACAAAAGTTATTGATACAGAGGCAACAACTGATGCGCAAATAAGAGATATTGAAATGAGTGATATGAGTACTAATTTTTTTTTTATTAAAAGTCATCAGTCTATCAATAATTACCGCTGCAAGCATTTTTCGCAATCTGTTCAACATAAACTCACGGTTCATGTACTATGCTTTGCTAATTAAGCGTTCAATATTTATATTTGCTCCACTTTGTTCTTTCCGTTCAGTTGCTGTTCAACGCTCCATACCATTTAATAATGCAAATGTAAACTGCAATCTATTCAACCGTACTGATTGCATGATAAGTTAAGCACATTGATGTTGCACATCCACACGCCGCTAATGTTGTCACTCAAGCACACGTGTGTTAATGCACACACCCAGCATCGCTTAAGGACCATCACCATCACTGCGCTCGTTACTTGATTGATCCATCGCTTGTGAAAGTTCTACACCCATTCGTGGCGATTAATGGCACTATAATCGTACCCGGCAGCCCCATTACACCGAAACCCATTAGGTGCGAGGTATCGATGGAAAAAGAAGCTGTCCCATTTCACTGCTCCCTGTAAGCGGATCATCAATCAACTAAATTAGACGTAACGCGTAGCTGACGCATTGTGCATACCATTACAGCAGCTTGGGCACTCATGTTTAACTGGCCGTACTTTAAGACTTTCGTAACAATGGGTCATCAAGCCGGGGAGCACTTTTGCAGCATGCCAATGAGCTTATAATTATCTCACAAAACGGAAAACCTGTCGCGTATGGTAATCGTGGGGGAAAGTGTTCGAAAGCGTGTGTAATGTTCTTACATGGGCATTAAATTAATCTACAATCATCATTAAAAGTGTGCGAGTAGCTGTTGGGTGATAATGGAAGATTAGAAAGAACATACTTGACGGTATAATCCTTCCCTTGTTCAGGGCTTACAGGTGTAGAACATACGTCATTAGCCACGTGTAATAAACTGTTTTTAGTGTCGGAGAACAAAAAAGACACATCGCCCCAATCTGGGAAACAAAATTTAATCGTCTTACGGATCGATAACCGCACCAACAGACGCGGCTGGTTGAAGGAATTGGGGAGAAAAATAATTTATTTTTAATAAACTCAACACTGAACGTTGTTTGTGGTCTAAAGTTTCCCATTAAAAACTGTGCTGGTGGCGTTTGCGTTGCGCTTATGTTCCCGTTCTGCTCACACTCCACGTTCTATACACATCGGGTGGATAAATAAATTATTTCCTGCCGCCTTTTTCGACCGTTATGAAACACCTTCAGCGGTTGTTTTGCTCGATCGACTGCTGCTCTTTAATTTTCGTTCCATACGCCGCACGTCCACCTGATTACATGATGATGATTTTTTTTCCAATTTACTATACTTCGCTGCCATGTCCATGCTTCTGTCCCCACACTCCCGAAACCATCGTTAACCGATGATGATGAAATCGAACTCCCACGAGAACTCCCGCTATTCCCCAATCTTGCTTACGGCGATCGATTGCACCAGACAGAGACGTGCGGAATGGATGATTGGAGTGCAGCTGGTTGTGGAAAGCAATAAGGTACAGATTTCCGGAGCGGCTGTTTCTTCCAACAAATTGTAGCCAAAACTGAAACGAACCCCCTCGGCGGATAGCACACTGGACATTGTATGAAGGGCGGAAAAGCAATCCAAAATCGAAGTGGCCGTCTTTGGCCCCGAGGGAGCAATTAATCAGCAGTGAAAATGAGAAATTCTAGGGAGAAACAGCAAAAATATGATAGTTTGTTTGGTGCGCGGTGGAATCGATAATGGAAGCCTCGTATTACGTAGAAATATTACTATTATTGGAGTCCTTCTGAAGGACTGAAATTTTTGCTCGAAATGAAAGTTATTAAAGCTTATGCTGATGGGTGATTTTACCTGCCACATCGCATGAAAACTTTACATTAAATCAGCTGCAAAACCATAAAAGCACATACAAATATTCTGCTTTCGATTATTATAAACTTAATTATTTAAAATTAAAAGTTGATATTATTTTACAGACATTGTGGGTAAAATGAGTAAAAACTAATAATCCATTAGCAATACGAGCTAGTGCCTCAAACGCCTCAGGAAGATTTGTGGTCAGAAAGCACAAGTTAACGAATTCGAATCTTGATATCGATAAATCAACGTTCGAACGTTCGCTTCCACATAGATTACGATAGCCGAGAGCACATCCTTTGCTGTGTAATTTTTCCTTTTACATGCATGCAGTTTCCATACCAGCGCAATCCGATACCGTGCGCTAGACGTAACGATTCGTCCGGACACAGGGAATCTAAGCACAATCGCACAAACAAAAAAAATCCGAACGTAACGAACGCCAAAGCGCTCTACGTATTGATTTAAATCGATGGCTGTAATAACAATCTCGTGTGCCAACAGAGTGTGTGCTGCGTGAGATCAATTGGATTGGAGCTTGAGCAATGAATTTGTAGCAGATCGCAAGACCCATAATCCATGTGTAGGAATGGCTCGCAATCGAGAAGGGGCCCATGCAGTGGTGGTGCTGCCGACACCGAATGTCGAGCCAACGGGGTGGTTGAGTTGGTATTAAATATTTACTCGATTGAAAGTCGTATTGATTGCTGCAGTAAAATTGTTTATCCATATTTGTTAACAAACAAGCTGTACGCAATGAACCAGAGAGGAGTCAAAAAAAAAACAAACGACATGAGCCCTGGGTTGGTATAACGTGGAATGGAGTATTTACAATATTCGTCACGGTAATACCCTATCAAACGGGCACATGGTAACATGGGTACACGAAATCAATTAGCTTAATGATTTGGCTACATAGACAGAATGCTAAACATAAGCCTCATAATTTGAAAACTTCATTCCCCATGCTACCCTCCCACTCGTTACATTGAGGAGCAGACAAGAAAAAAGCTGTAAAAAGCACAACAAGTTAAAAGCATTTGTTTTGTCAGCTTGGTAATGGAGACGCCTGGTGGCGCTCACATTTCATAATACGATTAATTAGGGCATCGGTAACCATGCGTCTCCATTGCTGCGGGGAACGAGGTGGCCGAGGTGGATCTATTTTATCTCCCAAAAATATGGTATTATTAATTGCTTAAATTCAATAACCTCTCAATCGGACCGATGAATCAGATTAAAATCGATTACGTGCTCGGGGGGTGGACCGGGAACATGGGACACAAATTGAATACCAGATGCTACCGAACGCTTTCTCCGCTGGCACTCTTCCGATCCGAAACGACAAACGGTACGTACCTTAATTGTATGACACAAGCTCCTAACGAGTCGGTAGCAAGCGTTAGCAATACGCTTCCACTTAGCTTTTCACGTGCGTTTGCTCCCTCGAAGGCCGAGTGCCGGTTCACACTGTGACCAGCTGATCCTTTTGCTGCTGCTACAGCAAACTGCTGGTTGTGAAGTGGTAGGGCCACTTGTTGTTACCCTGTGCGGGTACCCCGAGTGTCTCGTAACGCGCTCGCACAAATCGGCACTTCTTCTGCTCAATCAAAATCCAATCTATCTGGACGTTAAATTAAATTCCTGCACCTTCTGCTCCTTCTTCTCCTACAAACAATTTTATGTGAATAAACACGCTGAGGGTAAAAGGGGTCAGAGAATGGAAAAATGACTAGAGAAGTAGAGAAAGATAAAAACACGCACCACACTGGTAGTCACACGAACACACTCATTTGCACGAAAAGCACATACACACACATACTCAGACACGAAACTAATACAATTATCTATTTCAATCCACTGGCGCTCTAAAACACACAGTACCCGTACACCGTAAGGCGTATCGCCTCGCTCTAAATTCTTGTCGTTGTTGGAAAAGTGATTTTCCGGCTTTATCAGCTTTTCCTTGCGCGTAATCGGAAAAGGAGAACCTCGGGGTTTGGGTTTGGCAATGGGGAACAATTCATGTTCTGGTAGGACCTTTATCCGGGGTGCTCACTGTATTTACTCACGCGGATACACACACAAACGGTAGAGTGGCGGAATGCTTAGAAACACTATCCTATAAACTAGAACCATCCGCCACTGACCTGACACGGTGCACACTTGGACACTCTTACACCGGTAGAGCGAGCGAAGGAAATTGCCTCCGGACGTACAGACTCGTATGGTAATATCCTGATGCACTGCAGGAGCGCTCACAAAACTAGGCCGAAAACGGGTTTGATAGAAAGTCCGTAGTGAGACTTTCTGTTTGTGTTTATACGGAACTGTGACACGAAGAAGCACCTTACTAGCCGAGAATTGTCATTCTAATTTTCTTTGCACACAAAATAGGAGAAAAATGGGCAAAAGGATACCGAGAGAGCAAGCGCATGATGGCGTTTCCAGATCGTGATAATTGGATTGCTGGCAGGCATGAAAGATGATTCCAGGAATTACGGTACGGTTAAACGGTCAGCTAGTTAGTTGCCATCACGGAACGGGGTGGAACAGTTTTTTTTTTTGCTAATATGCGAAAATTGTTTTCTTTTCTCTAACACAATTCACTTTTTGATTTCAATCCTCCATCCGATGGAGCAATTGTAAATGAAACGGAATAAAACAAACATCAAAAAACGATACTGAATGCACATTTGGCTTCGCTTAAAACGAATACAATAGAAATAAAGCGACAGTTTCAATCTCGTTTTCGAAAAAGCTTTCAAACAAAAACGAAAAAAAAACACACAAATGCAATGTTGTTGGAAAAGAAAATCAAATAAAATGGCATAAATGAAATTCCTCCAGTTTTTTATTATTATTTTGTGTCACCAAGCAGCAAGGCCACAGCGAATCCGTGATGGGTTGCAATTATTTCTGTATTGCCACATGTGCAGCGAAACAATCCGCATGCATGGTGGACAATCCATGAAAGGTGACTCGAACGTCAGCAAAATAATGTGAAAAATAAAACCAAAATATCCCCTCCCCCACACATACACACAGAGTCACATGCAGGGCATTTGTCAATAGTTTGTGCAACTGTAAACTGAAGCTGCCGGAACGAGGTGGCAGAAATGAGTATCTTTTTTCGCTCCCTGCTGGTACTTTATTGAGCGTAGAATAAAACAAAACACAAACAAAAAAAAAACGGTAAAACTTTCTGCCTAGAGGACGAATAGAAACAGTGGAAGTTGAAAATGCAAACAAAAGGCCTCTTTCTGAATAAAAAAACACTCACACACATATACATAATTCAAAGCAAACTAAAAAGAAAGGAAAAAGTATTCACCTTTCCACCGGTGGTGCGACAAACGGTTTGAGGATGAGGCGTGAAAATGTAAAATAAAGCAGCAGAACTAAAAACAAACGACCGAAAAGGGAGATTGCTACGGGGTGGAAGAAGGGGGTGAGTGGTTGCGAAGTGGAGTTTTTTTTTTTTTAAACGACGTTCCAGTTCCAGCTATAATTAGCTTGAAAGATAGTTTGCGGGCTTAGTTGTTTCGAATAGAATGGGAAGCACTGCAGTTGCCCTTTTTTCCGCTATTTCTACTGCTTTGGTTTTCACTTATCGCTTGCTTTTACTTATCTTGTTTTGGTGTAGATTGTTTCACCTCGAATCATTACTACTAACTAGAGGGAGAGCACTTTTTTGCATTAAACCTTGCAATTTCTTAAGTTCCTGCTTACAATAAAACGCAGACAACGTAACGTTTTGTTTGCTTCGTACTCCTTTCTAGTTGACTTTCCCACTTTCCCTGTGTGGGCGGGGGAATTTTCACGACAACAGCAACACACGCTTTTCGTATTGATTTCCCCCGCGTAAGAACAACTGCGGGCTGCGGGTTCACCACTGTCACACGGAAGGAACTCGCAGATTCTGTAACCACCGTATTACCGTACAACAACTTACTCGAGGCAAGCAGCCAGGTATTGCAAACAACTGCACAAACACGCACGACAAAATAACCAGAACTCAACCAGAACCGAACATCAGGCGAATTGCTCGACTCGACTCGGCACAAGAAAATGGCACTCCCGTTCACTATCCCGGCCGTTGGTTGACTGGTGGGATACGGTTCGTACGGCCGGTTACGGCCCGCCAACAACGGTCGATCTTCGCTTCGGGTTCGTGCTCGCATTCGGCTTCCGTACTGACTGCTTGCATTCGGTTCCGTACAAACGCCCGCGTGTGTGTGTGTGTGTCTGACTGAAAGCTGTCAAAAAACGCGGCACGCGGCTTTTCCACAGCATTCGGCCGAGCATCGGACGGAGCCTGCATTCGCGGCGCATTCGGGTGTTGACTGAGACTGAGTTAAAGTCACGACTACGACGACGACGACGGCGTTGCTATTTTTAGCCGTGGCCAACTGCCACCTGTCTTCCCAGCTCGCCAATCCTCCCCCCCGACGAGAAACTCAATTACCGAGTCCAGCAGCGTCTCCAGCAAATGGCTGCGTCAAAGTGCGCACGATTTTCCAGAGGCCACGGCCATTTATGTGTGTAGGTGTGTGTGTGTGGAAAAATGTTTGAAGATCGGTACGCGCGTTTCACTTTCTTTGCATTTTTGGGTGCGAGAACAAAAAAAAAAAAAACGAGCCACGCACACACACTTAAAAACGGAAGTAAACAAATCCGATCCATTCGCTTCCATCCGATGCTTGGAGTTTCGTTTTTTGTTAAGGAAGTTTTTTTCTAGCCAGCAAATATAACGTGACCTGAGAAGGATGAAGTTTACGCAAAAACAGGGAAAAGAGAAAATGTGAGTTTAAAATATGTTTTAAGTAACCCTTAAAGCTTTTCCATTCCATTTTCCACCCACCCAGTTTGTCGTGCGTATCCATGCTCACATGCGTAAGTTTTAACATGGTTTAAGCTGGCGCCTCAAAGGAATCAAGGTAAACTTGCATTAACGGCTGTTTGGAGGGGAGGCTCGGGGCTGGAGGGGGGGAAAACTTTATTTTTTCACCCCCTGTGCCGTTAAAAGAAAAGTTCATACTTTATTCCTATTTCCCCACAAGCAACAAATTAAATTACGAGCTCCTATAACATTCCTCCACAGTTAGTGTTTTGGTTAGGGAACTTTTGAGAATATCTGTACGTTAAAGTGTGTGATACTATTTATTAGTAAATATTTTCATGCCATTCGTCAAAGCAAAAAAAAAAACAAACAGTAAGAACGTTATCAGCAAGAGGGAAAACATATTCAACCCTAATAAACCATCCACCGTACACAGTCGGTCCATAGCGTGCAGTTAATTAAGATGAAAAATCTCATCAAGGAATCGCTTCACACATCACGGTCATGAGGTGCGTGTGACGAAGAAATTATTTTATTAAGCTTCCACCCGGTAAGCGCAAAAACTTTTCCGGCTCAAAAGGGAAATATTATTGCCCCCTTCTTCCGCCACTTCAAACTTGTCTGGTGATCAACACCATCGGTGGTGAGTGGTGAGAAACACTGCTTGAAGCAGCTGTGAGATGTGAGAAAAAAAGCACTTGGTGTACTTGGATGGCAAAAGAAGAAAAAACATTATCATCTACGAGCGTACGAAAATCTGCTCCGGCTGCAAAAGCTGTGTAGTAAGATGACAGATGAGCTTGTCTCGGGCTCATTGAGACCGGTGTTCTGCCCGCCCCGGTTTACGACCGCATGCATTTTACGAGCTCTCGGTTTTATCTTGGGGTGTTTTTGCATAAAACGGTACTTTGGTGGAAATTTTAATACTTGCGTTGCTGCCTGTTTACGATGCGATTCGTTAAAATTTGTGTGCGGGTAAGACGCACTAATCGTTCACAAGCAACAGTGTAATGGGCACACTTTGTGGTTGAATGTGTGTAACGAGTTTTATATAAAATTAACAGAGGTTTTGAATATTGATTGAAAACCATGTTAAATTTAAATCGAACAGCAATATAAACTCTACTGAACACAAATGTCCTTACGAAGCATTAACTATTCGTTATCTTCCGTTCCCAATCGGCCTTCATTAGGAACCTTTTATTGTTCCACCCCGGAAACATCAGACGCCGAGATTCGAAGTATGAATATTTTAGCAATGATTTTGAATTTTGGAAAGTTCACTTTTTGCTGCCACCCAAAAAACACAAACCATTGTCACTGGAGGCAACCCTTTTCTCAGCCAAAAAAAACACCGGACACATTTAACGATCCCAACAAAATGAGAACCAGTCCGCAGAAACACGCTCCCCGGTTCGGTTCGGCTCATGCGAAGGCATTGTACGGTATGACAGTTTTCCCATGTCGTCATCGATGGGATGTCTTCATTATTTCAACCGGAAATTATCCCGTCCACCGGGTGGCTCAGCATCCGATCGGTTGGTACGTGTGGCTGAACCTATTAGCTAGCAACCATTTAGGAAAAGTTTCCAAACGCACGGAAACCATACCACTACCCGTTCGGTCCCAACTGAACCAAAGTACTTGCGGTCTAACGCTTTGCTGGTTTCATGCCTATCGATTCCTTTTGTCATTCTCGTTCGCGAAATTCCTTCCTCGATCGAAACGGGGACCTTTTGCGAGCAAAGAGAAGTGCGATTAGAAGAGAGAAACCCCGAGCGGGGCCAGTTATTCAGATCGTATGAATACTATCTGAAGCATTTTCCATTATCATATTTTTCCACTCATTTAATTTAGCTCGTCTGTTTTTTTTTTCAAAAAAATAAAATAAAACCCATCATACCGGACTGTTTGTGTGAAAAACGAATGGGAAATATTTCCTTTGGAGCTGGTCCTCGCCCGCTTCAACGCTGATGACATCGATTTCGGGAATGTGTATGAACGCTAGGCTCGATGTGAACGCAAGGAACGCTCGGTTGCGTGCGTCACTTCCTGAGGGGCTTTTCGAGACTATCGAGTCATTTCGAACGATTTATAACGAACAAATAATAGCCGCCAGGGAACGCGACAAAGCCAAAAGACTTATGGCACTGCGTGGAGGCTATAATTAGAGTGCAGAAGTTATGACCGGCCATCGGGGGGGCATCTTTAGCATTTCAGCGTGGCGTTGGTGGAGAAAAATGTAAATAGCATAAATTTATGCTAAGGCTCCGTTAGGTATTTTGCATTTTACTATTTTTTCTATTCTTTATTTAATTGTTTTAAGTAATATCGGAAAATTATCCTGAGTGAATAATAAGATGTTCTAAAATATTTCACTTGCATGCTCCAAAATCTTTTTCTAATTGTTTTTGCAAACTCCAACATCTTTTCTTTTATTTTTTCACTTTTTCTTTTGTTTTTACAATTCTTTTAATGTTTTTATTGTTTTTAAATAATTACCATTTTCTCTTTTTGATTTATTTTGTAACGATGTGTATTATTGTTTTCTTTACATGTTTTTATTTTTTAATTTTTGTTTTAGATTTTTATTTTCACTTGCGTTATATGAGTTTTTTCCACCATTTTATCTAATTAGTTGAAAATTTAATATTCCTACATTAAATTCACCCTTTTAAAAAACCTAACCAATTGACCTAATTTCTTAAGAAAGGCAAAACGGTGAAAAGACAGCAAACTAGAACACCACAAACACACACTATTCACTTCCCCCGTGGAAAATACAAGCAGCAGCACACAAAAGTGTATAACAACACCAGCTAAACCGGACATCGTGCGAGCCGAGTGAAATAAATTAAAGAACTTAATGTGTTCTAACGCCAGGCCCTCGTTATTTTTCCCGTTCACAGTTTCTGCTACATTTTCCTCCATTCACGTTTATCGATTTGTCGCGGCCGTTTTGCCGTATACCGTGAGACACGATTAACAACATAATAATAGATATTCGCCCATTTTTCTTTTGCCTAGCCTTCCTGGCTCTCGGTCTTTCTCTTTCGACGCTCAAAACCCAATTTTCCACCACTCGGCCTCGGTTTGTGCCAAAGCCATGATTTGCTGTATCATGCTCATGGCAGTGCTTCATCCCACATTTACCGGCAGCATATTTTGTTTCCTTCTTAACATTGCATCTGTTTCTACCGTGTCTTATCTAGTGTCTCATCTGCTATTTGATAGCTTTTTTGCTGTTTAAATGCTTTGACTGTGTGCTTACATTCGTTCAGTTGCTCAGGTGCTTTAACAATCCGTGGAAACATTTTCAGACAGTATCCCATTTAGCTTGTTTCTTGCTCCTACTATCGGACTTTGTTTTCTCTTTTTCGGAAAGTCCTATTCCTGATATACCTTTTCATTTTTGGAAGGTAATAGAAATAAAAAAACCAGGCCAAAAGAACGAAGGTTTTTATCTTCGTTCCGGTCATCTTCCGCTCGACGATTTCGTGCTAGTTGTTGCGCTAGCCCAGTCGTGCGATGAGCAACGGGGCCAAAAATAAACGACCGAACAAATGAGTACCGGCCCCAATATGGTGTCGAGCCTTTTGCGAGCCCGATCCCGATGAGACCAGCTGACAACAAGTTGCCAGGGTACAACTTCACTGCACGGGCGAGGGTCAACAGAAAGTCAGCGTAGACACAAGAGTTCATAAAAGTGAGCATGAACGGACGACGAAAGCTTTCCGTCGTATAACGTGGTCTCATAATCGAACTGCACACCTTTACTTATTCCTGCCCCACACACACACACACCTTATTGGTCGTTGAAATGACAACAAGATCAAGCGACAACGTCCTTGGAGCGATGAAAGTGCAACCATAAATTAACTTTCACCACCACTAATTTGACACATTTCCACGAGAGGAGGGGAAAGATGAACAAGAGACACTAATGACACACAGTCGCACAGGTACGGTCGCAAGATCTGGACAGTTCACTTTCGCTTCGGTGCCATTCATCATCGGAAAAACTTTGTTCGAGCTACGAAATAGTTCGAACAAACGAACCGTACACGTTGTTCGCAGCCAATTTTGGCAATGAAGCGGCCCCAAACCAAACAAGTTTTCCACCGTTTCGAAGAGTTGTTCGCTTGCTTCATAGGAAAACTGTTGATTTTTTGTCAGCAAAAGCCTTTCCGCTGCTGGACAATCTTTGACAGTTTGGCAAACGGTACCAAAGCGAACGGCTTTCCACTTGTTGAAGGGAGTTTTTTTTTCTTTCTTCTTTTGGGAAAAGGATGCCGGATGTAGGTAATTAGGAGCAGACAGAAGCATTTCGTTCCGGCCCAACAACAACCACTTCCACGTAGGGTTGAGAAAAAAAAACACACACACACACGAAGACAGAAGCGGACGTGCGCTTTCTGACGGGAGCAAAGTAGAAACAACTTGCAACCGGACAGAAATGAAGTTACCCGGATTCGATTAGGATGCGTAATTGTG
>KI423518.1:14092-25855 GCA_000473375.1 Anopheles culicifacies | reverse complement strand
CGTACGAAGATGATCGGCCACTCACTTCACTCACTTCACTCCATTCGGGCGAAACTTGATCCGTGCACGCGTGTGCGCGCGCTCTCGCTCCTATCCCTCTTCCGTCGTCCGGTGTCGGGTGCGTTACCTTGCGGAGCTTTTCCTGCGTGGTGTAACTGTTGCGATCACTTCATTCTGGCCGGTTCCGTCACAGCGAGCGGTTTGTGCAAAGTGTACTGGTGCCTCCAATTCAAAGGGGTGTAACCGTTTGGTGCAGCTAACTTTATTCGATTTTTATTGTTTAGCACTTTAACTACGCCCGTGAACAGTGAGGCAAGTGTTTGACATACAACGAACCAGGTCGATTTGTTTTTGCAACTACGAAGTGGTAGTGTGTTTTGGTGGTTAACTTGATTGATTGATTTTGTAGTTTGAATCGAATTGTGATCAGTGCTGTAGTGACGGTGTGTTACTAACGTGACAGTTAACGGCTTGCTGCGGTGTGTTTTCTCTCTGTTCCCTGGTTCCATCAGTAAACGTACGAGAAGTGTCACGATGTTCGGCAATCGATTTCCGTAAGTACCGTCTAAATGTGTTTTTTATTAAAAAAGGCAAGCTGCGTTTCTCGAAACCGGTAAAGAATAAGGTCAGAAAATGGCCGGAAGCAGCGGGCAGCTTCCGAAAGTGCCTGTTTGCTCAAACCCGAACGCGAACGCGGTGGTCGAAAATTCCGAGGAAATTTGGTATCGTCCACTGGGCATATCGATGTTTCATCTCCGCGATGATGCTGCGCAAAACTGGAAACGTGCCAGTAATGCAGGGTACGCTTCGGTTTCCCTTCCCCGGCATCCCCGGTGCGTAGTGGAAATGATTCATTGGCACGGGTATGTCCAGACATTCTCGGGCACGGGTAGGGTTTAGGGTTTCTTTGGAACTTTGGGGATTGGAAGAGTCATTTTTTCGCATACAAAGACTCGCCTCACACGCATTTGGCGCCCGTCGAACTTCGAGTAGTGTGGCTAATGGTCATTGACGATGCGAGGAGGGGGTTTCCCTTTGGAAGTTCAGGGATGCACTTTGGAGAATTTAATATGCTCGAAACGAAACGCCAATGAGAAACGATTCTTCCAGTACCAGTGCCGGGCGGACCATACCGGAGCGCAAACGAAATGCACAAACGAAATCCATAAATTTTCGCACCAACGGTCAAACGGGTGGAACGAATGTTCGGTGCCGAGGGCATTAGATCTTTTTTTTCTTTGTTATCTATCTCTCTCTTCCTTTTGGGGGACGTTGTTGCATCCCGCTGGCTTCGGGACCGGGGCTGGACGTGTGCATCGTCTGTGCAGAATCGTCTGCCGATGGGAGCGCATTGGGGTTATTCCAAGAAGGAGCAAAACAAAAAAAAAATACAAGAAGAGGAAAAAACCAAACCACACGCAAAGAATAGAAGACACATGAAGGCACATGCGAGGCACCCTCTTTGCGTATTTGCCATTTTCCTTCGCATTCCTTGGGTCGGTTTGCGTTACCCAACGGTACCGTTTTAGCAGGCAGGTGGTACGGAGGAGTTTTAATGGTTATGACCGGTGCTGGGAGACGGATTTCAGGTTTCAGTCCGGCAATCCGGCCACAGAGGACAGGTTGACAAGTTAAAACCCCCACAGTCCTCCGTACGGGTGGGTAGCTGCAGGGGGGAAGACAGGGGGTGAGAATGATAAAAGAACGAAGCGAAAAAAAAGAAAGAAGGTTGATGAAAGATGAACCACGCCGTGGGTGAATGTAAGGGAAAAGTGAATTTTCCTTCACCAACCAGTCACATACTTGATGTAACAGAAGGGCACCAACATCTTTCCACCTTAATTTTTCCTGCTGCAAAGGGAAGGAGACACAAAGTGCGTACGTTTGATGGCGTTTTGATAATCGGCTTGCTTGCGCGGTCATCAATTAGATAAGAGCTGTACGTGGTGCCCTTTCCCGAGGTGCACCTGCTCTTGGAATGACTGTTCCGCAGTACCAAGCGACGAACCTCCCCACTGGGCTGGCGGTATGCACGGAATTCGGAGCATTGAGCGAAAAGGTGGCCCCCACGGAAGGTTAAAGGTTCTCAGCGTGCGGAAGATTCCCCCCTCCCCCCCTCCTCTTCAAAAGCCACCCTCCCACGAGGGTCATTCATGGGTGCTGTGAAGATGCGTTGGTACGCGGTGATGGCGTGTCCGAGATACGGAAGTCGTCGACAAACGATGAGAATTGGCTGGAATAATGGTAACGTTTCAGTGTTTCGAACCATGGAGGTCGGTTTAAAATGTCCAACCGTGCGGTTCAGCGGGTTGCGGCTGATAGTTTACCGGCATCGGGTGTATGATGCTGCGATGAAGCGTTAAAGTTGCGTTGCATTGCGTTGAATCATTTATGAGTATTTCAACGCACGGCCAAGACACGAACGTTCACCGCGAATGTATGCTGCTAATAGGAGCCCGTTTCCTAAAACACACACTTATTTATTTAGTTTGTGATAATATTTGCACAAAATGTGAACAGTGGAGAAAAGCGAAACGTTATGGGGTTTTGTTTGATCGTTCAATTTAATTCGTTTTAAAAGCACCGACTGGAACGTGTACTTTATATTGCTCGGAATTGTTTGTTACAAAACACTTTTCTTGCGGAGCTCGAATTTGTAATTTTGATCGTGTGACTAAATGTGTTATTTTTGTTAATAAGTATTTTCTTCTCCACTTTTTATCTGCTGTTTAGTTGTAAATTTGTGCACCGCTTGTTTAACTGCTTAGAAAGAAAACAGTCGCATTACTACTGTCGATCGCTTGTTACGATCACATCGGTGTTGTTGCCTTTCTTTCTTGCGCTCCTATTCTTGTTCACCTTTTCACATGCTTTCTTGTTTGTGGCGCAGGTATCATCACCCATTAGTCGCTATGATTAATCCATCTCGTCACTTCATTCTGCGTTGGCCACTTAAACAGTTCAGTTTCCCGCGGTGCATCAACACCCTTAACGAGTCGCGAGCTCGCGACTAACGGAAAGCCAAACAATCGGAAGTTTCGATCGGGCAGCAAGAAGCGACCATCACGACGTCCGCATTTCGGGACGCTAGAATTAAATAGAAAATCGTTTGAGACTTTTTAAAAGGAACAACAACCGCGGCCGGTTGCTGATGATCGTTGGGGTATCGCTCGATGGCTCCCGATAACATTCCTACCGCTCGACGGGGGATGAGTAGTTACAACCTCCACGGGGTGGCGGGAACAGTGAGCAAAAGTGTGCCTTTCCTGATGCCGAGCGACGGAACATTTGCCAATTATACATCTCCCGGCCAACCATGTTCGTCAGCGCAAAGCATCTTCGAGCTGGCCTACCCCGCGGAATCGACCAATTCAATAGGGGTGGTTTATTTTTCTCCCCACAGCTTTGGCACCGATCAAAACGTGATTTTACAAACCTACCTACCACACCGCCTCACCACTTTTCGCTGCAAACTGCATCCATCGTTTGTTCCAATTTGTGCAGATTTGCACGCACCACGACCTGGAAGAATACAACAAATGAAAAAAATGGCCGCAATTGCAACTATAGCCACGAGATTGCGATCAAACAAATAGGAAAAAAAAAAGAATTAAACCCTCCACCCCGTGGTGGAATAAATTGGAGTAAAAACAAACTATGCGAATCTGTGTCCCGCTCGCGGTGCTGCGGGTTAGCTTGCTCTTGTTTTTTTCTGTTTTTTTGCTTCTAATCTTCTCGGGATTTGGATTTGGATTTAGGCACTGGATTTTGGGCTTCCAGGGCATCACACCCCAGGGAGCTGGAGGATCACTTTTAAGGGTGTGCATAACACAACCACCAACAGGCATCGAAATACTCGGGAATCATTATTTTTGACACCGAAATTTCACTCGCGAAAGCATTAATCATTGACTGGCAGGAGCAGCGTGCTTTCGGGATGGGAAAGAAAAGAATTCACACAGCATGATGGCAAGCTTCTTACCTTCACCTGCTTTGCACCTGCGCAAAGTGTTTCTGATTGCCACGATCGTACCGATTTTAATGGAATAAATTAATTTTTTTTCCAGTGTGTTTAATTAATTATTTATTATGAAATTTGCAAAAAGTTTTTAATTATTTAATAGATGTACTTCAAACCAAATTACAATCGTTTGAGAATGCCAGATTTTCATCAAATATTCTTTAAATGGAATACTTAAAAATTGGGAGCTTAAAAGTAACGCTTTATTGTGTAGCAGCGTTACGATATGTTACGATCGTCGGTTACGAACGGTTCCCACGTGTTTCTTTTAGATTTCGTAATATTCGACAAAACTGCCATGTACAAAGTGGATCATAAAAGAATATTTTAAGCTTTTATTATGAAAATCATGTTAGTCTTAGTTAGAGCGATTCACTGGACAAAGAAAGGTGTAGATCAGATCTTGAATGAATCGGTCTTCTGTCGTTACAAAAAATCGGCAAAACACTTAGCTATTGACCTAATTAGGCAGCCGAAGCTGAGGAAGCTTATTAGGCTAAACTTTCATGACCCAAAGGCAACAATTTTTTTTTTAGTTTCAAGCATAAAACTTTGAAGGCAAATTAATCTACACATCGCAATAACGATTAATCGTGCCTGCAATGGGCTGAAGAACCCAATCAATATCTCATTTAAATAATGCATTTAGAATGAAAAAAAGGAATGTACGAGTACTCGTAATAAAAATATACTCTTGCCACATTTTCCTTGCCTTCTATTCGATCATTTCTCACCTCACGACCGATCAACGACCTCATTAGAAAACACGTATGCGATCGGTAATTGCGCGCTTTTTGATGCGTAGTAGGCGTCAGACTGTAAATCTGGGAACCGAGTGGGAGATCCAACCATCCAACGGAACACCGGTAAAGAACATCACCGCTTACCAGCACCAGGTGACGATGACGATCGGCAACAAAAAAAAAAGCTCCATTAACGCACCTGCTGTGACGCGAGATCGCTGTACAAGCTCATCCTAATTTCATCGCCTAATTGCAACTAGCTAAGCGTTTCGTCGCTCCACTCTTGGAGCTCACACACTTCTAGCACCTTCCGAAAAGGGGATCTATTTTGCGGGCTAAAATCGTGAATGTTTCCCCCATCTTTTTTTATTATTTCGCCATTATCTCCCGTTTGTTTAGCCGCCCCATCGTGTGACGGTGAGGCGTGCAAAAATGGAGGGCTCCTTAGCTTTTTTTTGTTGTTTGGGGTGTTTTTCTTCGCTTGTTGGCTTAGTTTGCGAGTACCGCGATCTTACGAGATAAGCACGGAGAACGTGGCTAACGGATTTTGGAGCGGTGGCTGGGGCGACATACAGGTGTGGCCGGTGTGCGGCACAAGATAAGAATGAAATCTCTCGAAAATGGAAGAACGGGACACACGCTGCCCGCCGTGACGGAGGACTTTATCCCATCTGTGGGGGGAGGGTAGCTCCACTTGTGGGGGTTGGGAATGGGAGAGAGCGCGCCTGTTTTACGATCGGCAGAGATTCATTAAAGCATACTTATCGGGCGCTCTTCCTGATGGGTGCCAGCCTGCGGATGGGGATGGAACCACATTGACCCGTTTTCCCGCACGATCGCTTTATTTGTTCGCCATCGGGGTTTCATTTAATTTATTGGCTCGGACGAGAAAAATGAGTCATTAAACGGTGGTGTGTCTGTAGCACAGGATCCGGCAGATGCGGCGGATGCGCCGAAACTGCATCACCGGCGCTTTGATGGAATATGTTTTTTTATGTTCGCTTTGATCGTTAAGTGAAAAATCAGAGGCCGAACCGACGAATTGATGCCGTCCCATCGGTTTCACTGTGGAATGATTTGATTCGAACGAGCTAGCGTGCGTCCCAGTTCTTCCCATTTTCCAAATTCCGGGAATAGAATTTCGGTAGCAAATCATGTACTTTTTATCGTGCACTCATTCGTGTTTATCTAAAATCTGTCGTAAGGCAAAAAAGAATGTTCGCCGGCAGTGAGAAAATTGCCCCTTTTTCCATCAAAATCACACACACCCCCCCTGTTGGACCGGATTGTCTTGAAAAGGGAATGGTTCGTTTGTTAATTGTGAAAATAATAAAACAACTCACTCAAGCTAAACCTAATGAGAAAGCACTGAGAAATAAAAAAAAAACGCCAACAGATTGGTTCGATTGGCCCAAATCCGGGGGACGGTTGTTGTACGGGTGCTTACCTATTTAGCGAAAGGAAAAAACGTTGTGGTGCGGTTTTTCTTTATTTATTTGTCTTTGAAACCGATGGAAATCTATGTCGATTGAGGGATGGGATCGTTTGATTGATTTTTCCTCCAGGAGTGGGGCCGCCCTCCTTCACGTTGTCGTTCTACTTCCCTTGGTTCGATCGTTTTTCTTTTGCTGCTCGTTTTGTGCGAAACGAGCAATAACGTGCGTACGAAAATGATCGTACGCCGGCTAAGCATAAACCACAGTAAAAGTGGAGTAAAGTTTTGCTTCACTTTATTATTGTTTTTTTTTGCCCAAAAAAAAAGTGAGTGGAGTGGAGAAATGATTTATTTAAACGGAAGAAATTTCCACTTTCTGGTCGCTGCTCCATCTAAATCCGGTGCCCACCTTCCTTCCGGGGGTTCTCTCGGTCGAAGGAAATCATTCGAAGCAAAAAACTAAACCCTTTCTCTTCCCCGGAGGCCCCGTCCGTTAATTGGCCTAATGAATGAGCATAGATTAGCTTAGCATTTGCGCGATAGAAGCTAGAAAGAAAGGAGAAACTTTGGGCACTTTTTTTTTGGTTGCTTTTGTTTTTCCTCATTTTTCTTCTTCCAGCTTGGGAGCTTCTTGTCCTCAATTAATGCGAACGGCGACAACAAGAATGGGATCTAATCGGGTAGAAGAATCGGGTGAAATCCATCCCGTGGCGTTTGGTGACACAGTCGAATGAGGTTGGCGCTAAATAGAAATGTTACTGCTGATGGTGTTGTTTTGGAACCGTGTGACCATTGTTCAAACAATGATGACAGATGTTAATGTTTTGAGACTGCTTGAGAGAGGAAAATTTATCACAAGCTAATGGGGTGTTTGGAATGGAGTGTTGGTTGTAATTTATCATCCAATAATAAGACGATCACGCCGAGACGATTTTCTTTCAATCATCTGTATAACATGTACTTAAGTAGCTTGCAAACAAATATTAAAGATTTATTGTTAATATATATTGCATACATTTAGGCGGGTTCACTAAAAGTTTTAACAACACGCTACAACGGCCATTCTTTAGTAAACAAAGATGTATTCAGAAAAATGTCGTTGGCCAGCTGAACTTGATGCCAGCATGGCCTGTGACTTTGCGTTTGATCTTCTCCCGGTTGCTATCGCTTGAAAATATGTAAGACGTAGGTCAATTGTATATTAGACTTCAGCATTAGTAGTAATTGGCTGACTTAGCGACTAAATTGGCCTTGTCTGCTACACTCTGGCTACAGTCAGGGTTCTGAATTCCACGCCAGCGCTAGTCACGGTTTCAATAATGTTTTAACTGTTTATGGGATAGTGTGATCAAAATGACAGATAAAAATGCACATTGCATACCTTTAGGCGGATTCACTAATAGTTCCAACAATAAGCTACAACTGCCATTCTTTAGTACACAAAAATTTATTCACAAAAGTGGCGTTGTCCAGTTGAACTTGGAGCCAGCTTGGGCAGTGACTTTGTCGAATTCTGTTGTATTGAATTAGATCTCCACTCAGTTACTATCGCTTTATCGTAACAGTTATCGCTCGAAAATATGCAGGACGTAAGTCGTTTGTATAGTAGACATCAGCATCAGTTTGATTTGTTGACTTAGCGACTAAAGTGTCACTCTATTCTAATATAAAGTATAAAAAGCTTGAAGTACAAATATCCACGGAAAGAATGGATAAGCATTCATCTTGAAATTCCGATCTCAGTGACAAAGTTGTATAGAAATCGCCCTTCCTTGTAGTCTCACTAACCCAGAATATCTCAGAACTTCTTCCTGATGTATGTAATACTACTAGAATTCTGGATCTTGTCACAACTCATTTCACACATGAGGAAAGGATATGGTCCATATCGTGAAATACGATACTACAGCCGCAAACCATGGAGTCGGACTTGTTTGTACGTTGAACATGTGCATTTGTTTCATAATGGTTCGACAAAAGTGTGGACATGATACGCATGAACGCACGCACCAAGTTAACCCAAGAAACAAGGGATTCTTGTGGAATGGAATACAAGAACCTTCCAAGTGCATCTTCATTCCTAATGCTCTTCACACGGGCGTCGAAGGAATTCGCGAGGAAGACATTTAAGTTAAAACGAGCTTAATGTTTAAATCGCAATACTTGAGTAAAGAGCCAAAGGGGTTTCACAATCGTGAAATTCACGAAAATCTAAACATCAAACAGTAAACAATTGCCCACCTAAACATTGCTGCTAAATGTGTTGTTAAATCATCTCGAATTGCTTAATTACTTTAATTTCCAGACCTAAAGCATAACCAATTATCACATGCTTCACAGTAATTTACCACAAGTAATAACTTCCTAAGTCGTGGATAATTATTTGAACATGATCATTAAGAGCATAGTAATAATAGTTGCGGTTCGAGTTGCCGGATGAATTTGTGTACACAACGTTAGTCATACCTTACATTGCGAGTGTAAGTCATTTAAATTTTCCTGAATAATTTAGAAAGGTTTTTTTTTTAGAATCGGTAAACAAACATTACTCAATCAGCTTCTGTTTCCCAACTAACGGGGGAAGAACTTTTGCGGATAGTAAAAACAAACCTAACTCCCATTACTCATCCAATGGCTCATCAAATTCCAACTGTGGTCGATTTTATCAAATGACATCACCGTCCAAAATGGACCATAAAATGTACAGAAATAAACTAAAAGACATACACCGGTAGGTTCACGCGGAATTGCGCCGTAAGCATCAGCCGGTGCGCGAACCTCGAGGTATCTAAATTGATTCTTCGTTGCGAACAAATTGGACCTCTCGGTCGCTGCCGATCGCGATGACGAGTCAGGATTTTTCGGGGCTCGAGGCAATTATCAAGCCCCAAAACTACAACAATCTTCACTTCCAAATGTGTCATGCTTCTCTGTGCGGCGTAAGCGTGAGCTAACTGTATTCGCCAAGTGTAGCAGCATCGACCTCTCTGTCAGAGTGGGCACACTTATGGAACCACCCAAGCAGGGCCGTCCGTAATGCGGTACGGTTTGATGAAAAAAGGTTCACCCCTGCTTGAGGAGGGCATGTACGGGCTGACATTCCTATTCCCGGACCCATTCCACCTGGCACGCCAGGAACGTGTGCCGGTTTTCGCAAAGAAGTAGCGCCCGAAAGGTCAAAAGAACTACTCCCGAACTGCTGCCTCGCTTCCCGAAAAATAGGAAGAAGCTAGTTCCTATTATTCTGCGCAAGCAGCCATAAAAAAACGCGCTTGAACTAAAGAACAAAAGCTCCACGAAAAAAAAAACAGGCAGATGCGAGAACACTCGAAAATGGAGAAGATGACTGATTTTTCCAGTTTACAGTACCCGAAAAATCAGTTCCATGGTTCAGCGGGAATGCAAAAAAGAGCAAGAACGGAGATAAAAACACAAAGCCACGCGTCTAAACAATACACCCAACCACCCAACGGAACCCACCCACCCCTAGAGGAGAAGCAAAGATGAAACAGAAGCGGGAACAGTGAGTTCTTTGCTGATCAAGAACGCCAACTCGTTACGCGGCGATTTCGCGCACGGACCGTATCGCGATAATTGCCAGAAAAGCGCGAAAATCCATCGCTGTAACGTGGATGATAAAAACGCGGTTCAGTCGTTTGGACGAGGGTTGGTACGGATTCCTGCTGACAGGTTGTTGAGCTGAAGCAGCAGTAGCCAAATTCACCCTCTCCTTGGCTAGAAGGTTTTTACGACGCGTGGTTAAATATATTTTTTATTGTTGTGAAACAGATTGATCACGATCACGTAGCACCAGCAGCAAAAGATCCGGAATGGAAATGGGTACAGGATGGTTGTTTCTGTTTTTTTTTGCTCACTCCCATTTCGATACAAACATCGAGACCGCCATACCGCCCAGTTCGGTACCATACTGGGCAGAACGAACGTCATTTCCCACCCCATATCGAAATGGACCAAAAACAGCAGGGACCTGCCCACGAAAGGGTGCTGGTTTCCCACATATTAAAAAAGGCGGTGTTATGACCACAAATGGTCACAACGCTTGGAATGCACACGTCGCCAAGTGTTCGTCCAAGTGGATCGTCCTCCTTTCGTTTTGCTTCCCCATCCCCTACCGGGATGTAAAATCCGATCTTAAACCGATCACCGACATCCGATCGATACGAGTATCGGTTCCATCGCTCGAGGTGCTAATGTCCTGTGTGTGCGCGACAGCAGCTTATCAATAATACATAACAGCTACGGATTAGACGTTAGGGCTCCGGAACGATCGCCCCATCAGAGAGCGCACGCGTGCCCGAGCACACAGAACGTGCCGGTTCTTTGCCGCAGGTTCTTGCACTGCAAAGCAGCTATCAGCACAACCACCACCAACAACGGGGGTTGTTCTCTCGCCCGTTTGCGCTGGGGCTGATTTAATGACGGTCTTAAGCGAGCAGAAAGAACAACGGCAGCAAAGACGAACCAGAAACGGTGAGCCTTATCGTTGCTAGACCCGCTGGTCGAGTGCTGGCCGAGGCAAATGATACTAACGGTACCGGGCCGGTGGAACCAGCGACCGTGTCAGCTCACTAACCCCCTTCCATCCCGTCGTCTTCGCGGCCTGCGTTGCGTTGTCGCCATGTCGAGAGTTGGTGGACATTGCGTCTTGCGTTCGTCATCGTCGTCTCGCAGACGCCATCGCCATGCTTCACGATGCGTTCCGAACGAGTGGCGTAAAATGGCAAATTTCCCGTCCTCCCGGGGCGAATGGCACGCAGCTTCACGGTCGCGGCCCGGGCTCGAACGTACAACTACCCGTAAGGGCCAGCTCAGCCCAGCCGGTACCTACGTCCGTCACTATTTAGTACCATTTAAGGCCTAAAGACACTAAAGTGTTCATTTCCCATCGATTGCCGTTTGCCAGTGTCGTGCGGTGTTCGGCCTCTTCCGTACCGCCAGGCTAGCGAAAATTTATTCATACGCTCAGCTTATTTATTTTCCAATCTTTTTTCTTTCTCCCATTTTTCCCACCTCGCAGGCTGCTGCTGCTGATGATGCTGGTCGGGTGCGCTGTGGCAGAAAACTCCGCGTCCGCTAAATCCATAAAGGCACACGAAACGGATACGGCCACGCAGACGGTGCAGGCCGGCAAAGCGATCCGGCTGGGTAAGGCGAGCAGAAAGTCCACTCCCATTACGTACATCAAGACGCTTGCGATGGACAGCACGTCCAATGAGCTGGATGGACACCATGGCATCCACAAGAACGCTAATCGATTCGCGCCGAAATCACTTGACGTCTCGGCGAAGAAGGACCTGAGCAATGCTGAGCTGTTCGGGTAAGTACAGTTGAAACGGCGATAAGTAGGTTGGAAGGTATCTTCTTTAGGCGAGACTGATTGGGGATCTATTATTAGAGCCGTATCCTTTTTTGGGGGGAAGATTTAATAAATCAGTATGCTTCCTGATCAATTCTCGATCCATCTCCACATCTCGGGCGGCTTCAGCCATATCATTACGAGGGATTCATGTCTCGTGCGGTGGAGAAGATCCGGTGCTGTTTCT
>KI423518.1:0-13318 GCA_000473375.1 Anopheles culicifacies | reverse complement strand
AGATAATGGGAAAGATTCCACATTTACTTGTTTACAGTCTTTACCCGAGTTACGCGTTTAATGAGTTCCAGAGAAATCTGCTTAACTCGAGTTTCCACGCTAGTGGAATATAATTTAACACGTTGTTTATAGTACGTATTAAGGGATCGACTTTTCACATTTTACGTTTATTTCGACAATTCTAATACAATTCTAATGAATGTGTATAATAAACTGAGGTTTTAAGACGGCTCTGTGGCCTTGGAGATAGAGGCACCGGACTTCCAACGGGCAGGACCCGAGGTTCGAATCCCATTCGGGGCGTTTCCCCGCACCGTACGCAGGAGTGACTATCCTGTTGCAGGTACCTTCAAGTCACGAAAGCAAAAAATGGCAGACCTAGACCTCTCGAAGTTGTAAAGCCACAGAAGCTAATTCAAAAAATTTAAAATGTAAAAGCTAATTAAAACTTTATCAAAAATATTTTTTATGATTTTAAATTACAATGGGATTTTAGAGAACTTGAAAATTGACAAATAAAAAGCTGAAATCCACACAAAAACAAAACAACAAAAAGAACTGTCAAATTTAAAATTTGTCGTTAATCAAATTCGCGTAACTCGGGAGAACACTGTATTACATAAAAAGATATGACTTAATTTTCAAATTCAGTAGGTTCTAGAAATAGTGCCAACTTTCTCACTTGAACTCAAAACCTCAGAATAGTTATTCCAGATAATGAAACTATGAATCTGATGTCTTTAACTTCAGGACTAAGGGTTTAAGGATTAAAAAAACATCAATAGAATCAAAAAACGGATGAACAAACAAAGAATATGAAGAATAAGCAATCAACCATCTAAAACTGCAACTAGTTTGCATATGATTGTGAGCCGAATAGAAAGATAGGAGAAGAATCACATCCGATCGCTATGGCTCATGAATTATCTGCTTCCCAATTGGAATTGATCTTCACCACGGCATGAGATCCAAAACTTTTAGACATAAATGGGTATAGTTTTTTTTGGTTTGTTTTGGCATCGTTTTTTTTTTTTTTTTTTTACATTTGCCAACTTCCATAAGCCGTGCATGAAATTATCGTTGAGCAGAAGAGTGCAGGAGAAGGAAAAGAGCCGCAAAAAAATTGGAGAAAACATCATATCTACAAATTCCGCACACTCATGCCCATTGGCTGTGCATTGACGATACGAGTTCAAGTTTCGGTGGCAGTGAGGCGTTTTTTTGTTTGCGGTAGCATGTCTGCATGCCGCATCAACAACACCCCGATCGACCGATCGTCTCCTCTTTCGTACGGTTCAACAAGTCTTCAACAAGTTTTTAAATATAGATTTTTTCGTTCGAGAACCATCACTCGCCCGAGTGCGTCATTTCTTTTGAGTTTCATTCGCGATTCTTTTTTACCTTTTTTTTGGGAGTGGGGGAATGACAACAATTGTGAATAGTTTCTCTTACTATAACGCGTGCTAACTGTGGTATTTTGATATTGTAGCAAACTTGGCCTGGGTAAGGTACGTCCCGCTACCAACCATCACAAGAAACGCTTGGCGGAGGAGTCAAGGCACTACGGACGACCGGACGATTCGCACATGTATGTCATCAAGCTGCCCCCGAACCCGTACTACTACACAAACAACGCCCCACTCAACAGTATTTCGGACGTCGGCAAACAGGTAAGGAAGGAAGTCCCACATGTGTGTTGCGCCTTCTGTTTTTTTTTGTTGCGATCCTCCCATCGTGTCCTCATTTGCTAACCTAGTCTCGCTGGCACACCGTTTTGTAGGTCCCGGTTGGATTCAAATCGAATGGTAAACCGGCACGCATCTACCACTGGAACATTCCGGTGCTGAAGAAGATGCTCGGCGCAAAGCAGAGCCGTCATCCAAACTCGCGCCGCCACGATGACATTGATGAGCTGATTGACATTAAGGAAATTCCGACCTGGAACAAACCCTGGGAGGCTGTACCGCGCGAAAAGTCACTACTGAAGGTGGGTTCGCACGAGCGAGACGCGGATGCGCGTCTGGCCAAGCGCAAGTTCCCGACATACTACGCACCGGCGAAGAAGCAGTCCGGCGGGGGGAAATCGAAGAAGCACACCAGCGGCAAATACAACACCGGTAGCAATGGCAAGCCGCAGAGCTTCTACATACTGGGCGACAAGAGCAGCAGAACGAAGATCATGAGTCACCCGGTGGTGGATGTGTAAGGGGGGATTAATGCCAGTGTAATTGCTGGTCAATGCAGGTGCTTAGAGATTAGTGAACAAGGCAGGTCAGGGATAACAACCACAACCAAACACTGAGCTGCCGGAAGAAGAAATCGCGGTATATACGTATACATTAGGTATCGCTCTCACAACATGCTTCCAAAGGATTGTCCAACATTTTATAGAGCGAGAGGGAAATGAGAGTTTGTTTTTAAAATAATTACTATACTGTGTATCTTATGCAATACTCCAAGCTATTGTGCTATCGCATAAAAACGAAAAGGGAAACAAAAAGGAAGGTAGTAGTATAGGGATTTTAAAATGCGTCCTCCGTGCGTGGGATCTTTCTTGCCGAGGCCGAGGGTTTACTACAATCTATCGCTTTAAGCACTCACTGGTGCTGCTGCTTTACTATTGACTGTACTTAAATTATTATTAAGCTTGCAATCACATTCTGCCGCCCAGGTGCACGAAGTGCATTCGTGTGCATATTGCGGCGAAACGAGCTTTCTCATATGTTTAGACGTCGTTATGAGCGACATTGCATAACTTACTATGTAAACTGTCTGTTTTTAACTTAAACTTTTCGCGGTGGTCTGGTGGTATAGTACCAGGCGCGAGAAGCTATGGTTTGTTCAACGAACAAAACCGGTATTCAGGTGCGGATGGATGCAAGCGGTTGTTTTAACGCGAGGTAAAACATTCCCGGCAAATAACACGACACGCAACAAACCCTACATAATTGAGGGGAGGTTTGTAGTACGTAGTGGTGCTTATTTGGGTTAATTAAGCTAGTGCTTGTAAATAAAGGTATCCTTAATCCTTATGGGAAGTGGTTTTTCTCCAACAAAACTATATCCGATATATTTCCACCCAGGAGGATTACAATCCCTTCAAAAACGAATAAAGCATTTGGGATTTTGTACAACGAATTGCATAACTTTAGGCGGTTTAAAGATTGTTCGCGTTTCTTCTTACAGCTCATATGTGCAATTACTTTGCGAAAGAAAACTGAAGACCTTTTTGCGTAAAATTTCATATTATTCGTTTGGTTAACTTTATTTTTCATTGCACTAAGTACGAACAGTAAAAAACAAAAAAAAAAAAGGTATAACATTCCTATTCGCCCTATTCACAAAAGTTTCGTTTTCACCAGTTTGTAGCTCACCTAAGCCCAACCTCAAAATCTAACCAACCTGCCCTTGAAAAACTGGAACGCTCGCTACCTACCAGCGACGCCATCCAGTGAACTTGTAACGCAAAGTTCTCTTACCACTAAACCATATTTCATTTACCTGCCTAATCGACACCATCTAACCGCGAAAGCGTTCCGCGCAGTATTTGTCAAACTCATTTTTTGGCGTAATGCTTGTTTTGTATTATATTACAACCGAACGAAATAGAAACATATCAATAGCAATACTTTCAAATAATCTCGTCGTCCGTCAGTGTATCGCCCACGTAATGCATCCCACCGTTTTTTTTCCCCAACCTTTGGAAGCGGAAGGTACGCCTTTAGCTGCTGGGCGTTGAAGTGTTGGCTTTCACTGTAGGAACTTTTTGCTGGGCACCTTCCTCTAGCTTCTCAAACACCCATCCACCCTGGCCATCGAATTGCAGTATGTGGGTGTGGAATTTCCTGTGGAAAGGATGATTGTTGTGGTTAGAATATTAGTTCTTGCAGAAAAACAGGTGCTACGTACCACAACGTTGGACGATGCGTAATCGTTAGAAGGGTGATGTCCATTGATTTAGCAGTTTCGTAGATACAGCTCTCCACGTCAATAGATACGGCACTGGTACACTCATCCAATAGGGCGTATTTTGGTCTAAAATGAGAAATTTCCAAAATAAGACATCCACAAGAGCTTACTCCATTGTGCAAGATCTTATTCCATACCTATGATAGAATAGTCGCGCGATGGCCATTCGTTGCTTTTCGCCTCCCGAGAGCGTATCCTTCCAGTCCCGAATCTCGTCGAAGCTATCCCTGTTGGTGAGATGGATTTACATCAGTTTGGAACTCTCCTTTTGCACCATCCAAATGCACTTACCTATCGAGAATGTGCTCCAACGACACCATGCGCATGATTTCCCGCAGCTGTGCCTCGCTGATCTTCTTCGCCTCCATGTCCTTGCGCGTATCCGGATAGATCACCTGATCCAGCAGCGTACCACACGACATGTACGGGCGCTGTGGAATGTAGAACATGCTGGGCCTTCCACCGAATGATTTCGGAATGCGCAACGTTCCACCGTAGATTGGCCACAGTCCACTCAGGATGCGGAACAAACTCGACTTGCCACAGCCATTGGGACCGGTTATGAGTAGATGCATTCCGGCCTCGATCGTAAGGCTTATGCTTGGCACAACGATGTCACAGTTGGGCGTCACAACCGGTACGTTCTCTAGCGCGATGCTCGTGTCGTTGGCGTCGGCGGAAAACACTATCTTGCCCTTGGCGACCGGTTGTCCATCGCGGAACTCCAGTATACCGTTCAGATTGCGCTCCTCGGTGTAGAGTGTCGTTTTCCGATAGATCCCACGGTTCACCTCATCGAACACCTCAAACATACCGGCCACTCGGCTCGTGTAACCGGCTAGTGCTACAATTTCTTTGTACGAGGACATCAGTCGTTCGATTGCATCCGCACCGCTCAGCAACAGATTACGTGCCGTGGTGAAGTACTGCGTTCGTTCACTCACGCCCTGTTCGTCCGATTTGATCAGATTGCTGTGCTCGGGACTAACCGGCACTGCCGCTGCACCAACAGTTAGAATCGGCAGCGAAACCATCACCATGCCCGTACCGGACCACACGTACTTCATGAAGAACTGCTCCAACATAATGAACCACAGCTTCTGTGTGAATATCGTGTTCATCTGGCTCACCAGTCGCGAGTACGCTTCCTGGAGCTGTGAGTGTTCGACCTAGAAGATAGATGTAAATCCAACCATTAGAATTGATCCTCCAATGCAGTAACTGCACCGACTCACCTTATGTCCACCGTAGAATGCGATCTCCTCCGCGTTGGTAATAATCTTCGAGTGTACGTGACGCAGATAGCCGGTCCGGTTGGCTTCCTCTGCTACGAGCTGTCCGAACTTGGGCGACACTATCCGCAGGATGTGGGCTGTCGTACCGATGACGACCGTGGCCAGCGCTGGGCCCATCACAATGTTTGCCTTCATGCGGCGGGACGAACGGGCCATCGCTATGCCGATTAGCAGCAAATCGAAGCATGGCTTGGTCAGGGAGCTGTACAAGTGTGCCACCGAGCTGGAGAACGTCGAGATGTCGTCCGTTAGCCGGTGGTCTGCGTTTTCGATTCGTCCGTCCAGGTTCGATACCTTGTAGTAGGTTTCGTTTTTGAAGTACATGCCGTACGCATGTTTCACTAGTCGTGTGCTGGAAGGGGAAATAAAGAATTCGAGAAGATGGTTACAAATAAGTTTTTTTTTAAATTCTTGTACGGCAAGAAATGCCATCGAGAAGTTGTCCGAATTTCAAATCAAAAGGTTTTAAAAAGTACGACGAATATTGCATAACTTTAAGCGTAAAGTGCAATATTTTGGGTAAATTGGTCCACTTCATTAAACCTATCATTTTCAAAACTCTTCTGTGTTTTTGGGAAATGGGATAGAAGGACTGGAGATTGGATTTTCATCCAGATCGTTTCCCCCTATGCAGGATTTTCCTGTTGCGGATAAATTCAAGTCACGGAAGTCAAAATTAAAAGTCAAGACCTCTCGAAGTTGTAGAACCATAGAAGAAGAAATTCTACAAGGACAAGAAATTCCACCTAGAAGTTGCAGAAATTTCAAACCGGAAAGGTTTGAGAGTAAATTGCATAACTTTAGGCGTAAAGTACAATATAAAGGGTAAATTGGTCCAGTTAAATAAATGTGCCGTTTTCAAAACATTTATGTAAAAACAAACGGTAAAAACAAGGATTTTATCCCATCCGGATCTTCCTTCCGTAAGCAGGACTGATTATCCTGTTGTGGATAAATTCAAGTCACGGAAGCCAGAAATGACAGGCGAAGATCCGCTTCTGGAGATTGCAGAGCTATGGACGAATACCTCAAAAAGCTCTTTATCATACCCATGTATATTTATTTAGAAAATGAACCTTAAACAAATGCAACCATTACAACAAACAACCCGTACTTCATCATCACTGTTATTGAGCGTGTGAACTAAGAGCTATGACATTCTCCAATGGGAAACACTCTCCCCAAAGGGACAAGGCACCGGCGAGGACCTACTCATTCAAATAAAACCTTAATTATCATGTAAGTGTTGTTTGGGGCGAAGGGAAATTTTCACTTTTTATGGTCACTGTCCATATGGATAGCCCTTACAGTACGTGACGGATGACCTTCAACTTTGTCTAGCGAGACACGACCACGAACAATGGCATCTGCACCATTACTATTGACCCAATTATTATACCGGTGTGTTATTCCCGGCATAATTATCATTCCGAATAAGCGAAAGCTTTTTTTTCCTTCGTCCATCAAACATCAGCACCATTCGGCATCTGCACAAACTCCGTAATTTGAATGTGGCGTTTCAATTCATTCGCACCTTCCGAAGACAGACAATCCATTAGTTTCGAACGTGCCCCGGTCGAAGCCACTACTGACCGACTTCAAAGAACAGCTGTGCCCGGCAGTTATAATGCCAAGACACCAAGTCCAACGTCAAATACAAACGCCGTCTCTGTTCTTTTGGATAGGCGAGGTAAATCAACGGCCCGTAAGCATTAGTGAGAAATTATACAGCATCTTTTGTGGCCGCGACGCGAACGTTTAACACCTCCACCATAAGCATGTATAAAGCAGATATCCTCCACCGTTCAATGATTGACGACATCTACCGGATCGGGGGGGTGTCCAGATTGCTCAATCGGTATTCGAATTGGAGGAAAAAAAACAACGAGCCAATGGAAAAGAAAACCCGACCCTATAAACCACTTTCTTGTTTGGCAGAATGCGCGACAGTACAGTTGGGCCTCGCTCAGCTCCGTTACCCGTACCGGGTGTACAAGGTGAGCAGGATTCTAGCAGAATTCTTTGCAAACGATGGTTTCTTACGAAATCCTCGCAAAGTTGGGAGGGTTTGTTTCGGTTTGTTTAGATGGCCAGATGGCTCGTGGTAACGGGCAGCTTGCAGACTCCCAAAGCCGACCTGAAGAAGCGGGACGAGGAACTGCAAAATGTAGACAGCCTTCGAGAATTTATGGTTTTAGCAATAACGAACTGGAAGCAAACGCTTATGAGCAGGTTAGATCACGCTCGCTGGTTTGGCCACCCCGGTAGCCTACCCATGCCTACGCGATTTTTTCTGCCAGCCAAATGCCATAGGCTCCGTGGGGAGGGGGCTTTCAGGTGCTGGCAAGGCTTACCGAACCGATCATGGGAGGAAAAACCGTGTTTTTTCTTCGATTCGGCTTTACAGCTGCATGCTGGGGATTTTGTAAAGGTACGGGTTTTCGCATGCTGCACTTGCATTTGCATTGGTTTTCCTTCTTCTTCGAAGAGTGCAGTTGAGTAAACATTCGTAAGTCGAAACCAGATTTTGTGTGTTGTGGGTTTTTGCAGAACGAAATCTGTGCCGCTTAGGTTGGTTTTGCTGGTCGATCACGATCTCTGTCTTGTTAGGCTTGCGTGGGGATACATGAAAAATGAAGCTAATATTTTATACCCAATATCTAATACGTTGCATTAATCCACACAAAATGAAAAGTAAAGATCATGTAACGTAAAGTAGACTTAATAGGGTCGTATTTCGATTTCCAGGCTTACTCGATGCAATAGTGGATTAAGTTCTTTGGAGGTGGAATCAGTAGCCAGAGCTATCAGATTGTTTTTGAATGCAATAAAAGGAGGTAGGATGGTTGTTACAGCCGTTAACGATCTTGAGTACGTTTAGCACTGAAAGAGACCCCTGAGACACTCATCTTAATTTTTACAAAAAAATATACTCCATTAATTTCAAAATAAACTGAAACCTGGATGTTGAATAGTAGATAATCCTCAACAAAATGTCTGCTATGAAGTAATAGATTACTCTAACTAGAACACTCTCATAAAATACCTTGGAAGCAGTAGTGGATATACCTATGGGCGAAGTTGGCGGCCACCAGAGGGCACCTCGTTCAGCGAAGACCCCTCCTCACCTTTTGATCAAGGGCCAAGGTGTCAGAATGTTGGGGGCTTCAACTACTATTCTGCCAGGCGCCTCCAAAGAGCTTGATCAGCCGCTATGCTAAGAAGACTTAATTTTGCCACATAGTCGAATAGTCAGTTTGATGAGATATGACCAACGATCGTCAAGGATCAACCAATGAACAGCACACAGCTTATCATCGATAATATCCCTTGAATTATCGATCCAAAATAACGAGGGCTTTGAGTGTCCTACTTCTTCTTCTATAGCTCTCCGACCTCGAGAGAAGTCTTGGGCCTACCATTGGGCCTTGGACCTACCTACCTTGGAATGGAATTCGAATTTCAGGTCCTGGCGTCGTTAGCTCCTCGGTTACCACGCCGCTACTCACCATACGCTGAGTAATTACGTGCGAGTAAATGAAGAGTTCGAGACTCAGAAGTTCAACTCCTTCCGAAAATGTTTTAAAAATTTGTGAATGGCCTACAACCATCATTCATTAGTATCGGGATGGCTTCCATTTACAATAACAAATAAATGTTTCAATGAGTTAATGAATATGCTCGAGAAAACCCCTGCAATGTTTGCTAATCTGCAGATACAGATAAAACCATGCTTCTGCTTGCTCACGTTAGGACTTTCGGACTAATACGCCCGATCGACGTGCACCAAAACAAAAGAATTGATTATCCTTATCAGGTGGGTTCGCCCAAAGCGCATAACTCTTATCAGCATGATAATGGGCCAAATATAAAAAGCAGCACACGGTGACCGGTTTATTGCAATCAGTCCGCGGTAAGCCAGTTCCCGATTTACGCAAATAGAAAACGTTTGTTTGCGTGGGGGCGAGGGCAATCGTTTTATCACCCAAACCTTTAGACCCGAGCCCTTGCGTGCAGTGACGTGCGAGATTTCGTCTAACCTTCGCACCGTTCTGTAATGAGGGCAATAGTTGGAGATTAGAAGATAACACCCGTCATCTAGCGGGTTGAGTTTTAACGCTGATTGCATCCAAACCACCTCATTATCTCATGCCCATGGGGAGGTTTTTTCTTTCTTGGTCTTATTCGTGCAAACGCTGCACCTTGCGGAGGTGCACTTTCTCCTGACGGGACTTTCTACCGCGTAATTCTACCGCAGGCGTAGCTGCACTTTTTGTCCCTCACAAGCAAGACTCGCGAAGCTATGCACAACTGGATCACATCGCACCTCTCGCGAGTCATTACGCCAAACGCAATTTGTGTTTTGCGATCCGCCACTGCGGTTGTGGGCCAATTCTACTGCTTTTTTCCTCGCAATTGCTTTCCGCTAATGACCTCACACTGATTGCCCCCAAGGCGGGAAACCACTTACCGGAAGGCGAGAGCAAGCTTGTTTTCCAGGTAGCGGATCATCGAGTTGATGAAGGTGGCCGGTATAGCGATGCCGAACCATTTCAGCAGCATCAGCACAAAGTTACGCACGTCCTTCCGCACGATGAACTTGACGATTGCACCCTCCATCGAGGCGACGTAAATGCTGAGAAAGGTACGTGACACCAGACACAGCGTGTGGACGGCCAACAGGCCGGACTCTTCGCAGAGCAGCCGCGGCACCATGATGCCGACGAGCTGACGGAGCTGCAGCAGGAAGTCCAGGTTGAGGCCGGGCTGACGGCCGGCCCGCCGTTGCCGGTTCCGCTTGGCGATGATGATCTGTTCCTTCTTGGCCTCCGGATCGTCCGGCGGCTGTTTGGTGAGGTTGTTGTTCTCATTGCGGTGGTGGGCCGCATCGGTACGGGCGTCTGTCGAGCCTTTACCGTTCGCCAATTTGTCACGCACCACGGGATAGGTAAGGCGCAAACAGTACAGTGCGATCGCCCCTGTTATCAGACCCTTGGACACGAATTCGCGCGAATAGCCGAGACCCTCGAGCGTGTCGAACGATCGTTTGGCGAACTTGGATATGATGGTCGGCATCTTGCCTGGGTGAGGTTTCGACCCGATGTAAAGAGAAGGCAACCGGGTGGCACTAGCACTGGTGTGTAGGTTGAATTAGCACAACCGACATTCGATCGGTGTCGATTCTTTCCGTTTGGTTGGAGTAATCGAAGAAGGACAGTTTCTCTATAGCACACTCTTCAACCCATAATCTGGAAAAGAGAAAAAAGCGATCATTAAATATGATATTCATCGACCCATGGAGTAGGAGTTCCTTTTATCCCTTGTACCAATGATGATCCGACCTATTCAAGTGTGAACAATATTCTTCAAGGTATCCAAAAGTCCCATAAGGTAAGAAAAGATAAGAACCAACTTATTTGTTGTGTTGTTACGTAATGAAGAAGCATTACGTATTGAGATCATTGTTTTATTTTGGGATATACGAATGAGACCAAAGTACAGTCTGACTGCATGCATTACAATTCCATAGAAGGGAATGAAGCACGCTGTGACCCGTTTCAACCCTTCTGAGACACAAGAACTAAACGTGTTTTAAGCATTAATGCATTGGCATTTACGTCGAATGAAGAAGACGAACTACACTTCTCTGTGGATGTTTAATATTTTCAACTCTTTGTTTATTACTTCTTTAGACAGCAATCCGAACGATCCGAATAAGTAGAGAGAGAGAGAGAGAGAGAGAGAAAGATACGTAACAGTTCCACCGAGTACAAGTACGTTTCAAAATATGTCTCAATGACACAATAAGTGGACAGCTATTGTGCCCAATCAGTCTTGTCCAATCTTCAGACATAACTCCTGTTTGAATTATGGTCATTTGCCACGATAAGAAAACAAATATTTATTTAACCTAGAGGTTCAAACTAAAAAAATCCCACAGCTTTTAGACTTTATTCTTCGCTAATTTTGAAAAATTAAGATTTATGAAAAAACCTATGGAAAATTTATATTTTTGTACGTACTTTGAGAAAATACATACATCTCTTTAATGACAGAACTGTAATATTAACCGATCACTGCTTTGGGAAAAGGTATTTTAATATTTTTTATGTTTTGTTTGCTTGTTAAACATGACTTACAGTTTGTTCAATCATGATAATACATAAAAAAAAACAGAAATAAAAATTAAACTTTTCTATTTTTATCTCTCTGCCATTCAAAAGGGGCGCCGAGTAGTATTGTTTGAGGAATAAAATGAGACAAAATAGCAAGACATATGTATTAAGCTTATTTTTGGAAACTAATAAGCCTCCGTTTGTGCACACCCTGTTGCATTTATTACAGTGTTTGTAACTAAATTTTATTTTAATTGTTTGGCAAAAGTGTCAGGGTATTCAGAGTCTAACCAGAGCCTAACCGGTGCCTAAGCCGAGCCTAACCGGACCCTATTCAGGGCCTAATCAGAGCCTAAGTAGAGTATATTCAGAGCCTAACCAGAGCCTAACCAGAGCCTAACCGGAGCCTATTCATCGCCTATTCAGAGCCTAACCAGAACCTAACCGGAGCCTAAGCCGAGACTAACCTGAGCTTAACCGGAGCCTATTCAGAGCCTAACTAGAGTCTATTCAGAGCCTAACCAGATCCTAATCAGAGCCTAACCGGAGCCTAATCAGAGCCTAACCAGAGCCTTAGCAGATGCTAACCAGAGCCTAACCAGAGTCTTTTTCAGTGTATGTTTTATTATTCGCTATCAGTTTTATGCTAAAAAAAATTGTTTATATAGTTATGTTAAAGACTGCATAAACAATATACAGAAATCATACAGATTTGCACCAACGGATGGTTTTGGTTGAACTACTTACAAAAGATACCTAAACATTATAATCCATGTATTTAACAATAAACACACTGAAAACATTATTTTAAACCACTATTTGCTATAAAGCTTCCACTGTACAATGGGGCCAAACCTTACTGAGACTTTTTCCCTCTTCCGTAATCATTTGTTTAAACTAACATGAAACTCAACTAAAGCCGATCATATCTGACAACTGATAAGTTGTTAAATTAAGACAAGTTTACATTAATTCTTCAATAACCACATCACACTGTTTTGACCCCAGAATGATGGAAAAAATTCGATTGCCGAGCACGATCAACTCGATCAAAATTCCACATCCTTGACACAGATTGGCACAGGGCAAGCAGTTTCAGATCGCTCGGCACAAGAAACGTTAAGTACACCGTTGTAATGTGACTCCCGCCGACAAGTCCTGCCTTACCCAATCGGTCAGAGTGTGCCCTTTCTCTCGGTGTGATCATTCGTTAAATTTCTTTTTGCTCTCCAATCTCACCGGCCTTGCCAATCATTCCTTCTCATGCGTACGGTTCGCCACAGCATTTTGTACAACATGCGCAATAAATAAGGGCAAGTTACTACCCCTGTCTGGACTGTTGGTGTGGTAGGCCGTTTCGGGGTGGTAAATAAAGTCAACATTGTCCACACGCCGTTTGCCGATGTGACTCACATGCATACAGACATGCGTACAGATACACACTGACTCACAGTTCATACTTCCTGCGTCACCCAAGAATGGAACACATTCGTCCGACTCGCATGCGCAGTGTACACGTCCGCATGCATGCATGTTTCTATTCTGCGGCTTCCTTGTTTTCTCCCAACCGGCTGTAAATAACGCTCCACGCAAATGGGTGGCATTGTTGTCTCCAAATGTGCGCTGTTACCCTCGCTGGTGACTTCTGGTTTAGACACCACCGAAGGGTTTTGCAAGGGAAACCTCAGGGTCACCGACTCGAAACCGCTGTATGTACCAACCGTGCGGAAGTGGCCACGCTGTATATGTTTGTCACCCGAAATGCACAAACCACCGTACACAATAGGAAAGATGGCCTTCCGATTGCTGTACAAGATTCACTCCAGTCAGCAGTCACGTTTTTCGTGGAAGGTGTTTTTGTTTTTTTGGGCAAGGCAGATATCATTTGCGCTGTATTTTATCCCTCCTGCTTCTCTAATTGAGCCGTTTTCGTTTGTT